>MJUU01072945.1:103988-125578 GCA_002080025.1 Modiolus philippinarum
AATTTCCTGAAAGTCTCAAAGACCACTTATTTTTGGGGATTCTACCTAGCAACCCTACTTAAATCGTTTATTTAGTTTAGGAAAAACATTTTCATCAACTGGATTTCAAAAATATTGATTCCAATCTTGGTAATTTCCTGAAAGTCTCAAAGACCACTTATTTTTGGAATTCTACTTAGCAACCATATACTAGTATCCTACAATTCTTTTAGTAACAATAATGACTATCAATAGGTAGTGTTTTCTGAGTCAAACAGGGAGTGCGGGGATAGCTGTCGTTTCCGACAACATCTAGTTTGATTTTGTCGAAAGCATGTAAGGTGTGAAATCTGAAACTGCTCACTTATCAAACTTCATTATGGTAATTATTGTTTTACTGGAGATTATGTCAATAATGCATGACAGAAAATAGAATTCTTTTTGACAAGGTAATACATCATATGCAATTACCAACGCGTACATAAAATGTTGCATCTGCAATATGTCCAACTTTGTAAATACAAATGCTTGAAAAGGGAAATAAAGTCAGGACTAATTTCATTATATTTCTAATAATTTAATCACCGAATAGGTTTATTTTAATCACCGAGTGCAAAAAATATTAGTTAGTTAGCTCCAAAATCTGGTCCTTGGTTGAAAAAATATATTTGGCTAAAATAAGTCCATTTAATAGACATGTAGAAAATCCTGAAATAAGGATTTATCTAGCTAATGAAGGTAATGACAAAATTAGTAGAGAGAATTGTTTAGATCTGAAATGACGAGTAGGTGCAAAGTCACTGGAGAAATTGACAACTGCGATGACCCTGACCTTCAAAAGAAATGCTGTGTTAAACCGGCTTTATTGTATGCAAAACCCTCATTCCCTTGCGGTTGTATCCAGTATAAACTCAATAGGAATTGAATTTGAAATTTCGTAGATGAAAGACAATGCCCATCCCAGTACTGAGTAAAAAAATGAATTTTGAATAGTAGCTCGGACCGAAACTTCAATGGACTGATATCTATGAAAGACATTTTTAATGATCAAATGAGACTGAATTTTATGAAGCCTTGATTAATGAGGTGGTGATGGAGAAAACAATGCTTAATGATTGGTGCTAACTCTCGCTCAATGAATCAACTATGAAACATATATATACTCCGTAAGCAAAAGAAGCTCGAATATTACTGTTCATGTTAGGGAAATTGATAATTCTGAAATTAAAGTCGTCCTTTTTGTTATAAATTTTTATAGTGGGATGACAATTTTCGTAACATTTGAGATGTAAGTTCAAAAATACAGCAGATTTAGTGGTTTCTGCTATTTCCTTTATCTTTAATCCTGGAAAATATATTGATTAGAGATGAGCTGCTCATCAATGTATCTGTAAGTGAGATTGAAGGATTTAGAATTTTTAATTCTATGAGTTTTTACTGTCCCTGAAGAAATTCAATCACGAAAAAGTATAAGAACAAGTTTGCGAGACTAGAGCAGCACAATTCGTACCAATATGTATACTTCCGGTTAATAAAAATCAAGCATACAGCGCAACTTATTTCCATCATATATCACACTTTCCCTTTCATTGGTTTTTGAAAAAAAAGATTTATAATCTATACATGTTTTTTCTATTTTGAATTGCGACCTTAATTTAATTGCTTCCTTCTTTAAAGGGTGTGCTTTCGTCTCCATTTTCTTTGCCTCTTTCTGTCATAGGTTTTGAACTTTCGATCTTAGAATTTTCCTCCTTCCTCCTTATTAATTCTAAAGTCATCTACCCGGATTTTCTTGATTTCTAGTTTATTTACATATTATGTATACACAAGTACAAATCTTTACTTTTAAAGATATAAAAAATAAAGGCTTTTGAACAAAGTTGTTGATAGTACATATATCATATTTCTTGTATCTTGAGTCCGTGGAGACGTTCTTGAGCCTTTCAAATCCATACAACAGAGAAACTTCGACATAAAATGTTGACCTTTGTGTGGACTTTCAGTACTCAACGAATTGAATACACGCTACAGTGTTGTTAATTTTTGTTTGTATAAAACATGGCAGGACATTGCAGGAGAGGTGGCTTAAAATTACCATTCATTCAGTGTATTAATTAGTATGAAAGTTTCCATTTTACATCGCCATTCAATGAAAATTAAATGACGTTTTCTTAGCGAAAGACGCATTGTGAGATTGAAGGATTGATTAATCGAATGAATATTGTTTAACGTCTACTGAGCAATAATTCAGAGAAATCTAGACGAGAACAAGTTTGTTAATGGGTATGGAAAGGGTCATGGGACGGGAAATTCTGACTACCATTGTAAAGTAGGGTGAAACCGAAAGGGGCGGGGAATTTAGCCTTGTAGCCAATCACCTACGGACCACTCAAAAAAGAGCTTGCTACAAGGGTTCTTTAACGTGCAGAAACCGTGGCATTTCTTCCAACACATGGACCTGAGTTTACATCCCATCCGAAAGATGGGTTGTTTATTTATTCATCACGCACAACCACGAACATCCAGTTCTGGAGGGGTCGTACCCCGCAGCCTGGAATACTGGGTCCTATTTCAATATCCCTTGGTTCCCTCGGGGTCAGTCCCGTTTAGGAGGGGTCATACCCCCAAGCCGGAGATACTAGGTCCTATACCCCGGGGTTCCCTCGGGGGTGGAGATAGAGGGAAATAGCATCTTTAATTTTATGAGCTTTCAGGAATCCATGAAAAAATTGGAAGAATTTTTGCTCCTCTAGTCGCAGAATTGTTCTGATACATTTCCATCTTCTATAATCATTTAAAAGCAATATCTGTTCATGTTGTCTTTTTATTAAATACGGATGTTGTCTGATTTGGTTCCTTCGAATTTCATTTCCATAAAATAACAAAATACCGAACATGCACTTAATTTGACGTGGGAGATGGCTTTCCATATATAAATAAAAAAGAAACATATCAAGCAAATTATCTTTATTCCATAGACATTTATATAAGTTGCACTTTGTCTTCCAATTATGATATTGTAGAACAGTGATAAAATGCAATCTTGTTTTTTAGCATTTCTCACGATTACTACCACAATGGATTAAATAAACTGAATTTTATCTTGTATATTATTTTTTTCAATTAAAAACGGACATGATCAATAAAATTAACCACAAATATAGAAAGGGATTACTTTTAAAGACATTAAAGGAATAGACACGTACAAAACTTGTATAATATAATACCGGTATATTGCCGACACTAGTTTCAAAGACCAAACATTCTGTCTCCTGTGTGTAAATGTTCGAAACAATTGCATGTTATATTTTCTTAAATGAATGTTTTATAGAAGGTCATACTTTGTAACTATACAAATTAGTTGAGAGTTGCGGTTGTTGTCGTTAACCATTAGAGAAATGTACATTAACAACTTCAGGGTCATTGTATCCTCCTGGTAAGTTAAATTTAAAACGAAATTATACATCGGTTCAGACTTATTAGCAAAGCTTTCTCTGTTTGTAACAATGTATTCTATTTTTGTTGTTACACTTATGACGTTCTCTGATTGGTTACCTGAATTGGACCTGCTAATATTTTTCCCTGCTTTTAAGCTATTTCTTGTTGTTTTTGAAGTTCTGTGTTGATTTTGGATGTTTGCGTCCTAGCAATTTAACTCACACTGTGCATAATAATTTATAATTTTCAAGTTTTATGGAAACAATTGCTCTCCTTATTATGGTATAATGAAATTATTCTACGTAGAATGGTATGAAGTACACGAGTTTTATTTTTTAGAAAAATTGATTAAATATCTGAAAATATGAGGGCTTGCGTTCATAAGGCAATGACTTTTCACATTGAATTTTTAAAAGTGCCGGAACAGGAACCATCACAGCATGTAGGAGTTAAAATACGCAAATTCCTATTATCCTTCAATATGATGATACATAAAAATTCCTCGGGATAATACCTACAAATGTAGGATGATTATGTTCAGCGTTCTTCCAATTATCACAATTTGCACTGAAGTACTTTCCATTGTATTTCACACCACAAGTTCATAAGTAGAACTAACAATTGTGTACTTAAATGAATCTAAAAATCCATATGTATGTAAACACTTTTGTTGTCCTTATCCCATATGCGATAAAGTCTGACCAAAACCAGCACCAACACCTTGAGGATTGATTGATTGAATATTGTTTTACGTCTACTGAGGAATATTTCAGCTATATCAAGACGAGAATAAGTTTATCAATACATAATCACTTTGGGGTATGAAAAAGGTCATGGGACGGGAAATTCTGACTGCCACTGGAAAAGTAGGGTGAAATAGAAAGGGGCGGGGAATTAAGCCTTGTAGCCAATCACCTACGGACAACTCAAAACAGAGCTTGCTACAAGGGTTCTTTAACGTGCAGGAAGCGTGGCATTTCTTCCAACACGTGATCTGAGTTTACATTGTACATCCCATCCAAAAGATGGGTTGTGTATTTATTCATCCAGCACAACCACGGACATACTGTTTTGGAGGGGTTGTACCAGCAAACCGGAGATACTCGGTCCTATTTCTATACCCCGGGGTTCCCTCGGGGGATCTTTTTATAGGAAGGAATAGAATCATATAAATGTTTATAGAATTACGGTATTGTCTAAAGTACACTGGGAATAAATTATTTTGTTCTCCAAACGAGAAAAGGATTAAACGTGCTATAATCATTCATAGCTACAGCAGTAAAGGGCCAACCAATGTGGCACAACATATACAAAAATAAAACTTAAATCTGTTAAGAATTAAATTGTGCGGAAAGGAAGATTCAAACAATATTAACGGTTCTTTTCAAAATTATCCGACACAAAATTGACGTGGTCTTGCAACACTTTATCCTTCTGATATTAATCTTGACAGACCTAGACTATATTGTTCTCGGTACAACTAGAGTACATTGCATCCCAAACAATATGACGCAATGATGTAGACGGGGAAACCAATATATTGATCTAGTCATGAATCCCTCTTTTCATGTAAGTTGGTTATAAGAACGAAGGATTGACATATAGACAAAGAAGAAGACGTCTTTGTCAAAGAAGTGTTTTTATTCAGACATTTACTTCACTCAGCTTGTCAGTTTCTGGTGATGTCATCAATGGCTTATGAAGACCACAGACAAATTTTTTTTTTACAATTATAAAAATATAACTCTGATTAAAGTTGTGTTTAAACCTTATATATGTAGATGTCATGTATAATTAAATGTCACCAAAATAGCAGTAAGACTTAAACCTGTCTTCTGTTTTTTACTATAATTTGATTAAAAGCAAAACAACGAAGTAACCGTGAATCATGTTTCCTGCATATGGCCTTTCGACAACCTATGTCTCTGCAATGCAGGTTGAGTCGAAACATTTGGAAGAAAAACCGAAATATGTAAAAAAGCTGATCGAAAACAAATTACAAATATACTCTAAATAGAATAGCCAAAATCAGCTAAGAAGAGAGCCAAGTTTCGATTAAGAGGTATGAATTTATTTTGATGTGCAAACTAGTGTCATTGAGATTTAGTTTATAATAATTTTATTTGCTAATATAACAAAAGGGATTGGATACAAGTTTTTTTAACTTAAGTAGTCCACTCCCATACATAATATTTGTTACAAAACAATATCCATATTAACATAGAAAGGAACATGCAAAATTAAAATCAATAATTGGGAAATTGTCATTGAAGTGTTAGTAAATGGAAAGTATTAATAAATCGTTTGAACGGTATTTAAGTTCGTTTTAAAGATTGCATAAGTAGGCGCATTAAAATCCGTTGTGAGTGATTTGAAAATAGTTTGAGCAATTTTGAAATTCGTACGAAGAATTGAAATAGTAAAAATGGCGATTTAGTTTGTACGATTGGTTTTAGAAATCGTTTAATGTACGTTTATTTTTAAATCTGTTTGTACGAATTTATAAATCGTTGATGCGAGAAATAATTCATTTGTAATAATTTGCCATCAAATTTGAGACATTATCAAACACATTTGTTTGTTCATAATTCGTGGATACGTTTTTTTACTATGCTTATCCAAAGCTGTCCCGAGTTCCTATCGTTGTTTACGTTTGTCTTTTGTATTTTTATTGTGGGTTTTTTCTTGTGCAGTTCCTTGTTACTTAATGGCATTGTAGGTGTTTCCTGTTATCTTTTTTATTCTATTTTACCTCTTTCAATTGCTATTGTGCTACCAATGTACCAAATTGGTAACACAACTGGAGTGAAAGAAGTTAACAAATCTTACAATTTAACAATTCAATTGATGCAATCAAATAGTAAAATTGGTTTAGCAATTTGAAAAATTGATACTTACCACAGGAATTCTTTACTTTCGGATGGGTTTGTGGTAACAGGTTCAGGTATAAAAACTAAATGGTTTATTTTTTATTTACGTTGGGCAATTCAGCTTTCAAGAATCGCAAGAAAAAAGTTGAAAATGCCAAATATTTGGTTTTACAATCAATTTTCAGTTAACAATAAATTTTTGGGGTTTCTTGCAATTGGTATATGTTCAGTAAAAACAATACCAATTTGTATACTTTTTCTGGTAAAAATCGTAAATAAAAAAAATCCAAGGGACGTCATAAATATATAATTATCTCCCATAATAAAAACAGTAGTTTCACATTTTCTTCCCAAAACGACCATTATAATAAAAATTCAGATGAAAAATATGAAAACATGTCAGATATGATATTATAAAATTATACTTGTGTTCATATTAACGAGTAAAAGTGATGTAGAATATTTGCAAATATAAAGATAAGAATTCCCCTATCCTAAGGTATATAAGAACAGTTTTCTTCAATAAATTGACAATAAAGTTTAAGAAGATATCCAAAGGTGAGTATCAACTTTCCAAATTGTTGAACAAATTTTACAGTTTGATAGCAACAACTGAGTTGCAAAACTGTAAGACTGATTCAGCATTCCTATTCCTATTTCATCCAATTATGTTACCAATTTGGTAAATATGTAGCACAATACCAATTAGAAGAGGCAAAAGCATTTTGGATAAGCACAGTAAATCGTATAGACTTGTTTTAATTTGAAAAAAGTTTCGAATTATTAAAAAAAATGTTTAATTTACAAAAGACAAAGAAATTAATGTTCGCTGGACCATTAATAATTTTCAACATTAACTTTAACGCATATGGACAGAGACTAGTTCTCAGTCCGCTACAAAACGCTCTTCAAGTGATCAAAATTACTGAATCTTAATCGTATCGAAACCACACAACGTAGTCTTCAATGTAAAAATGTAAGCAAAATATAAATAAGATGCTGAATGATTAATGTCAGGATAAAATTAACATCCAGTTTATTAGTAACTATATTTACTTCAACCACAAACTGATTAGCTTAACACAAGCTTTTTGTAAGTATGTTAAATTACTGTTAAGTGGTTTTTCAACATCATCCGACTTGGCCAACTGCCAAATAAAACTAATTAGTCGACAGTAATTGATTTGTGAAGTAAATCATTTGCCTCACACCAGCGGTCTATCAATATTGGTGATGACACTTTGCAACAAAATGCTTCCGTTATAAAAATGGATCAGCAATATTTTGTTGTTTTTATCAAAACTTTGAATTTATCCGGGTTTCAAAACGGAACCATACAAAACAGTGATAATCTTATTTCTATTTTCAATAATAACAGCAGGTATATTGACGATATCCTTACTCTTGACAATCCCCAGTTTTTAGATTTCGAAGACATGATTTACCCACAAGAGCTGAAATTAAATAAAGCTAACAATGATTCCAAATACTGCCCTTTTCTAGATCTAACTATGGCAAAATAATAACTAAAATATATGATTAAAGGGATGATTTTGATTTCACTATAACTAACTTCCATTTTCTTGACGGCGACGTTCCTCAAGCTCCATCATTTGTCAGCTAGTACGATTCGCATGTGTTTGTTCTACTCTTGACGATTTTAATGAACGTAACCTTACTATCACAGCAAAACTTTTACAACAGGGTTACAGATTTCATAAGTTGTTGAATACCTTTAAGAAGTTTTATAACAGATATGAATATTTAATACTCGCAAACAGCTTATTACTAAGGGCATTTCTAATCCTCGTTTCTACGGTAATGTTGTTAAAAAATGCCAGAAACTAATTAAAAATCCAGAAAAGCTGGGACGTAACTTACATTCTTTGCGTAATAGGGGATATTGACAACATACTCTGCTTGCATCCGTTAAATTAGCTTTGAGATCTAGTGACCTGAAAATTTTACATACATACTGGCCTCTCATTGATACTGCCGATGTCTACTGAAATTTATGATGATTCTTGACTAAATCCTGCGGGAAGTCTTGAGTTTGATTTTTCTTCCGTCAGTGCGACAGTGTTCTACTAGCAGACTAGGCTCCTTTAGCTAGCCGGCAGATTAGCGGCGAGCACCCCTTGACCCATCTTTCAAAATTACGTATTGTCATATATTGTGGTCATGGAGTTAGTAGGTACCTGTATTGGGTTTTATTCGTATGTATACTATACTATAGGGAAAGATAAAGGGGAGGTTTGGGTACCCATAAACCGGTTTAGCCCTACCGCTGGCTTTTGCTAGTGCCGGTACCAAGTCTGGCTGTCCCGAGTTCCTATCGTTATTTACGCTTGTCTTTTGTCTTCCGGTGTAGTTCCCTAGCAGATTGTGGCATGTAATTATAATTTTCAGCCATTGTAGGCGTTTCCTGTTGTCCCTTTTATTTCATTTATCCGTTTGAAAACAGTTGATTTCCTTAAACCACCTATAAAGTTTTTTTAACACTTTCACCTTGGCAAGGGAATAATGGAAGATAAATTTTCAAACAGCTTAAAAAGTATGATCCAGCAAAACACCAAAAGAACAAGGGAAACGTTAAATAAAAAATTCAAAGAACATAGACATCGTTAAAACGATATTCTCTAATGATATGTCAAGTTTAAACGGTTTTGACCCGTTAGATAAATTTTCTTTATTCGACGTATGTTGAACGTATTCAACGTATGTTGAATAAAGCCCCGTGCTTTTCCCCGCGAAATCTATTCGGAATACAATTCTCGGTGTTTATCTTTGATCAGTAGAGAAAAAGATTACACCACTTCATCCCGATTATTACCATATTTTATTCACTCTCGATATGTAACGGCAAGCCTCGCAATTAAAATTTTGAAATTTAACTATCTCTAGTGGATAAAATATGGTAATGAACGGGATCTTGTGGTGTAATCTATATTTACAGAAAAAAAAAGCACAAAGACATGAGACAGCAACAAAAAGACGAACACAAAAACACAACATGTCAAATACATGTAGACAAAATGTCCGTTTTCATTTGACACCGAAACATGATATATTTCAATGGTGCCATGGCAACGGCCATAGAATTTTTGATTTGCAAAATTAACAAAGACTGCACAAATCTCTGACTCAGTATTGAGTATTGAGCTGAAGAAGTCTATTTTATTAGCCTGTTTAATTTTAAGCATATTGGGAAATATATGCTGTAAATACTCTTAGTTATGTATTATTAAAAAAGTCAAAGGATTCTAAAATTATCTTGGAATAATCGATTTTTTTCCTTTTTTAAATTGAAGATTTCCTTCAGATCCTGGGGTCGTCGAACTGATATATGGTGGTTCATTTGAATGCTTTTACGTGTGATAATAGGGTCTGTAAGTCTCACTCTTTTATGAAACTTCCATGTACAAATATTATAATCAGAAGATAATATAACCTTTAAAAATAAATAATAAAATAGGGTCTGTAAGTCTCACTCTTTTATGAAACTTCCATGTACAAATATTATAATCAGAAGATAATATAGCCTGTACAAATAAATAATAAAAAATAAACCCATCATGTTTCTGCGGGAACCATTTTCGAATTTCATTTTTTTTTGTGTGTGTGTGATTTTTCGGTGTAACATGGCGACACGGATGTGGAATCGCCGTAGCAAGCGATAAACATGTGGAATTGTCGTAGCAAGCGATAAACATTTTTAACTCCGTATTACAATAAATTTTCTTTCCAAAAATGTAACATTCTGAATGCTTTAATATAGTTTACTGGTTGTTTTAAAAGCCCTGTTTTCCTGCTTTGGAATGTTTGGTTATTCGAATAGGTCAGAAGTAGACGAGTGAAAAAGTTAAACGTAAAAATATTTCTTTATTAATTTCTTGGGTCACAAGTTTTTTTTTAATTTCCGGTGATATATCCAGAAGGGGGATAACTCTGTAGTGCTTGCTCTGTTGCTGTAGATATCAGGAATTTATTGGTATGAAGGCTGCATAGGAATCCCTAAGAATTTCTCAGATCTAACATTGTATGTCATTTTCAGACAAAAATATAAAAAAAAACTTATGCTAACACGATAGTATTAAGTGGAAGGTAGAGTCACATATTTAGAAATAGTAGCTTTCTATGCTTGCTTTCATTGTCAGAAGGAACATGTATCATAATTCATAGCAGTTAATCTGATTTGTGTTCCTTATATAAATATAATTCATAACCATCCTGTGGTAAACCACAGAGGAGGCATCACCGGGTTACCGAAAACTGTATTTTTATAAATCCTTGATAACGGAATAGCTGATCGCTATTAAAAGGAAGTGGTTTTGCCACAGATGTTTTTTAATCCTGCAAAGGAAATCATAGAATACAAAATATACCGAAGTTGCATAAAAACAGTAAATTTCGTTACTCTTATCAGCAACATTTAAAGCGAATAATAAAGTAAGCTATAATCCAAATGTATTCAAGAAGAAGTACTTGTTTCCAAAAATATCGAAATAGAAAGCTAAATCCTGTACCAAGGACAACTACCGAGTGCAATACACGGAATGAAGCCTCGGTATTTTTAAGTGTTTAGAATTTTGATAAAAACAGTAAATTTCGATAACACGCGAGGTATACTTTTCATGTCAGACAAGTCTGACTATTGGGCTGGTAAATACCCTCGGGGACCGCTGGTCCACCAGCAGTGGCATCGGCCCAATGGTTCAAAATACAAAAAAGTCATAATCCAAATGTAATCCGCAAAGAAGTACTCGAAATTTGCTAAACCACATTTGCAGATTCCACATAGTTAGGCTGTTTTGCAGACGTATACGTGTAAAAAAACTTACATTTTGAATGTTGGTGAATACAAATGTAATATTATAAAGTAAATATTCTGAAAGCAGAAAAACTGACACTAGAGAAAAGCTATAGTTGGGACATGTATGGACAAATTTAAGGTGAAAAGTATATCTATTATACACAATATGCATAAAACATCATCAAATTTTGGCTTATACTTTTTAGATCCTTTTGGTTATTTGTTTTCTATCAGCTTTTACACAATTTTTGGTTTATGGACTTCCAAATGTCATGATGTGATCTGCACTGAATACATAAAAGTTGTCGGAATGCATGCATTCATAAGGTAAATTAACAGTAACTTCGGTATTTTGTTATTAATTACACCTTATGTATGTAAGCTGCAATCTGATTGGATAACAGTCGTGGTATTTTTTGGCAAATACCACCTCACCGTGTTATTAGTATTTGTCCCAGAGTCACCTCTGCGCTTTGATGAATTAAGACATTCGGTGTAATTAAACAGATATATCATGAACGTCGGGGTATCTGCCAAAAATACAAGTCTTGGGTCTAAATTTCCCTCGCCTTTCAGGCTCGGGAAATTTTACCACCCCGCGACTTGTATTTTTGACAAATACCCCTCCTTATCATGATATATCTGTTCATTATTACCACTTGGCCGGATGTTTTTGCTGGTGGACTGTTAGTCCCCGAGGGTGCTCTTTAATCTAGTAGTGAATATTTCGTTGCTGACCTTAAAACCGATTTAGAAATTTGAAATATTTAAATTTTACAAAACTTTGTTTAAAAATAAGGAGTATCTCCCTCATGTATAGTTCTGTCCTTAGCTGAATTTTCGTTATTTTATTTAGATCCTATTCGTTATTTGTTCTCTATCAGCTTTTATACGCACTTCCAAATGTTTTGATTTGATCTGCACTGAACAAAAAAAACCAGATATGCAAACACAAAATTAACAATAAGTTCGGTATTTTTGTTATTCCCAGCTCTGCCCGATATTCTTTGATTTATAACAGTACAATTTTATATCCTGTTTTATTCATAACCCGGTATTCGCGTTTACATGACAGATATCATTATCTTCAATTTTAGCAATAATGTAAAAAGTAATTATTAAAATCCCAATATGGTGTTTATGCGTGATTAATGAAAGACTTCTGCCTTCGTGTTTTGTTAGTATGCAGATTTACAAACTCTTAGACGGGAAACGCTGTGAAAAATGTAAAGCGATCACAGAATAGAAAAGCATTAAGAAAACAAGAAAACTAAAGAAATAAACTTTTTTCCAAGTCTGAATGATATTACAAATATGCTTCAAAGAAGTACATAAAATTAATTAGCTCCCCAAGAAGAAGAGTACATATGGATTAAAAGTCAACTCCCACATCATGTGTTTGGTTTGCACATTATAATTTATAAGGAAAGATGCAGAAAATTTCTACAAGGTGTCCTTTAAAAATGTATAGGATTGCAGTAACTTTTCAATTATTAGTGTAGCTATGCTTGACAAAAAAGTTGTTGTCACCCCTCAATCTCGACATTGATTTAATTTTGCCTTATGTTTCAAAAACGAATTGAGATAAAGGTTAAGATTTAATGCAAAAATGTTCAAAGACGACATTTTATCTGGATGGAAGTTGCCGACCTGAAGATGACTGCCAGTGGGGAACTTCGTTTATCATTGGTTCTAAAGGAAAAACACATTCGAAGCTCTTCTTCTTTGAGACTATTTGTCCAATTGGAACCATACTTTGTCACAAATGTCCTTAGTTGGTCCACTTATAAAAATGTTTCCGGAAGGTCAACATCTGATCTAAGACTGGTCATAGCGGGGAACATAATTTAACATTGGACCTATGGGAAAGAAAATTCAAAGATCTTTTCCTCTTTGCTAACTAGAACCATACTTTGTCACAACTATTTGTGGTCTACTTCAAAAATGAGTTCGGTAAGTCCCCAACAGATCCAAGATGACCGCCAGTTAAGCTTAAGTCTAACATTTGACCCTATGGGAAAATATATTCAAAGATCCTCTCCTCTGTGACTACCTGGTCATTCGGAATTTCTTAATCACAATTGTCCTTAGTTGAGCTCCTTTGAAAAATGTTTCTGGCAAGCACTAATCAGAGCCGAGATAGCCGCCAGCTTGGGATAAATAAAACATTGAACTGTATTGGAAAACACATTCAAAGATCTTCTTGAATAATTGGAATCATACTTGCTCCTAACAGTCCTTGGGTGGTCTTTAAAAATATGACTGACAAGTCTGAAACGCAAGATGGCCGTCAGCAGGTACTTAGTTTATCGTTTTACTGTTTTATAGAAGAAATGAACACTTAAAATCAAAATATGGTGTCACTCGCAAACAGCTTATTACTTAAGGCATTTCTCATCATCGTTCTTACGGAAATAATGTTATGTTCACAACTACAAGAAATCCAGAAAAACTTGGACGTAACTGACATTCTTTACGTAATAGGAGATATCGTCAGGATATTCTGCATGTATCCGTTAAATTGGCTTTGGGATCCAGCGACCTTGGGGATAAGCATAATAGACTCTCAAGGATACTGCTAATGTCAACTGAAAAACATGATAATTCTTAACAAAACCTTTGGGAAGCTTTGATTTGATTTTTCTTCATTAGTGCGACAGTGTTTTACCATCAGACTAGGCTCGCAGTTTATTGGCGAGCACTCCTTTACACATCTTGTCCCCTTTCCTTTTCAAAGTTGTGGTCATGGAGTTAGTAGTCTATCTGTTTAGGGTTTTATTTGTATGTTTATTATACTTAAGGGAAATTTGACATAGAAAAGGGAGGTTTCGGTACCCATAAACCGGTTTCCTTCACCATTGGCTTTAGCTAGTGCCAGTACAAAGTCCATCTTTCCGGAGTTTACTATTGTCTTTTATTTATTTTTTTTTCTTGTGCGTTTCCTTGTTTGATTGAGGAATGTTACTACATTTTTCAACCATTGTATGTGTTTCCTGCTATCCTTTAATAATGTATTGACAATTGGCCTTATTGACACTGGTGGCTGAAACTGAAGGCGCTTTTCGAAAGTTTGAAGACAACTCTATATATATATATATATATATATATATACGTCTGAAAACCAGCCCAACATTGTTAGATCTGCACATTGGTAGTTCCCTCTCCGGGATTCGAACCATCACTGTTGTGACATCTATGGCAACACCGCCTGCACTACGTCCAGCGCCCTAGACCACGCGGCTACCTAGGCTATATAAAAATATAGCGTTCGGTAACCGGGTGATACCTCCTCGTAGGTTTAATCTAGGGTTGTAACGCAGTACATGATGTATAGGTGCTCGTGCAGATCAGCTGTGTGTATAGCAGAGAGGATTCAATGTCCTTCGACAAGGAATGCCCCCACACAAAGTTATAATTTTATATAGTTGTCTGAAGTATACCTGTCCAATGGATAATATCGTGAGACATTATACTGGGCTTGATGAATTATTTTATAAATAATTCATCAAGCCCAGTATAATGTCTCACGATATTATCCATTGGACAGGTATAGTATGAAGAGTTGTCACATACTTCAGACAACTATATATATATATATAACTCGTGGATATTTTATTTATTGTCAGGCCATCAAAGTTTTTGTACATCTCGTGGAACAAAACATATCGATGGACATCGATTGTAAGAACACTTTGCCGGTTAATTTTATGTTTATTTACTCTCCCGCATCCATGACATGAAAAAAAGATGAATGTAGCGTTGTTCGACATTTAGCAATGAATTCCGCACAGACCGGTGCTACATTGGTGATAGGGCCGTCTTGAACTTACTGTGAGGTATTAGCAATGCTCATGGTTGAAGGCCTCATGATGACTTCAAGATGAAGACCAACAATAAAAGCGTTGTTCCATTGCTTGGTTTTGCCATGTATTGGTAGAGACTTTGTCTCATGTGCATTTACTCCAAATTCCTTGATTGATAAACTATTACGGTATATACAAATTGTTAAACGATATAAAATAGTCAATATGTAAAAAAATATCTACTTATCGATTTAAATTAGGAGATATGAAATAACACGAAACGTTTTCAGTAAAAAAGTCTCGAGTTTTCGGCAAACAAATTCTCTGAATATATTTGTACAAGTTTTATCTTATATTTAAGCGCCATTTCAATAAAAAATGTGCAGAAAATAACCTATACAAAATCGCTACATCACTTCCAATTACAGTTTTATTTAAAACTAAATGTATCAACTGACACAGCCTAGTCCGGGATCAAGAAAAAGTATTGTTGGTCTTTTTCTATACTGGAAATAAGTTTCTTTTCATACAGATATGTCACTTCCGCTTTAATCTGTTAATGTTGGCTATCAGATTAATCTTGACGCTAAACAATCATTTTCAAAAAACGACGGAAATCATTACTGTGGTTATTTATTGTAACTGATAGTATAAATAGAGCCAAAGCTATAACATGTCGATATAGTTCATTTTGATATCAATAAGGACCAACTAAACCATGGAGGTTTATTGTGACTGAACATTTGTTAAAAAATAACTATCCTTTAATCTGTTTCGTGTTTGTTATTTAGTCATTTACAAAAAAAAAATGTTGATGGATATTTGTTAAAAATAAATTTCCTTTAATCTGTCTCGTGTTGCTATTTAGTCATTTACAAAAAATGTTTATGGACAATGTCATTGGAGAACCAAAAAAGTCTGAAAACTGTGTACAGATTTGTCTTCGTTATATTTATATATAGTTTAGATTCGGCATAGTGTTAATAGATTTTTGTACAGAAAAATGTGTAGAGATTTGTTGTCCTTAGTCATAAAAATACACTCAATTTGTTCTGTCTAAGGGTTAGAAAATGACATTGCAAAATCAGCCATCAAACAGATTTTTCAACACTATTATTCCAATTTGATATGTGTCGGATGTCATGCGTTGATCAGATCATACCTACCCTTCCGGAGCACCTAATAATACCTCAATTTTGTAGGGCTTCACGATGCTAGTGCTTTAGTTTTATGGCTTTCTTATTCATTTTTGTTTATCTGTTCTGTCTTTGTCATGATCTGATATGAATTGTTGTGATTTTTTATTTTGGAATTCCCATTTCATCGTTTTTTTCTTCGATATTCGTTTGTCGATGTATTTGACCTATTGCAAATAAGTTTGTAGATTAAGAGATGTGCATTATTTGATCATTGATTCATTCATAGAATTTCATTCATAAAATATATGTGTGCTTTCATTCATGAAAATGAATAAAAAATCAAGTTTAAAGAATACCCATGAATCTTATTACCGCACTCTTTGCGTATTGTAGAGTAGAAGCAATCAAGTGATTATTAAGCAACGGGATGGAGACTCGGCCTCTAGCCTTTAAACCCCTTTGAAACCAACTTTGAAGTGAACTTAAAAAAATAATGTATCAATGTGTTGTCTAGTAAGAGCGCGATATCTCAAACTTACTTGACAAGAAAATCCCATAATTCTTGAAAGAAAAATCGAAATTATGTACACATTTGAAGACCAATACACCAAATAGCTCTACAAAGTTTGAACTGATTTTACAAAAGGATTGTCAAGTTAAGAGTGTGATATGCAAATATGCCTTTAATTTGACGAAAGGCCCCATAATTCTTGCAAAAATATCCCTAAAAAGTTTAAGTGAATTGTCTGAAGGGTTATTACTTAATTAAAAGTGCAACGTAAGAAGCGGGCAGTCTTGAACATAAGTAAAACATGCATGAGGGGTGTGTATCAAGATATATACTGGATTGGATATGGACTCGTTTTGATTAATAATGGCTTTTTTCCCAGAAAAACAGCACACATGTAAAAGTAATTAACAAACATTATCTGGAGAACCCTCTTAGTACAGTTTAAAAGATCTACCAATTATTCTCAATACAGTCACTGTACTGCATGCAGTAACTGCAGGGAACAATTGGTAGAAGCATGCAGTGATTTGTAGGGAACAATTGGTAGATGCATGCAGTAACTGTAGGGAACAATTGGTATATGTATGCGGTGACTGTAGGGAACAATTGGTAGATGCATGCAGTGATTGTAGGGAACAATTGGTAGTAATAATGGATTTCCTTTGTTTGGGTTCTAGTGCTGCTGATGAGGAATAAATTTCCGAAATGGCCATACAGCTCATTAACATTATCGCAGTTGGAGTTAACATATGTGTTTTGTCTCATGTTCATTTACTCCATATCCTTTCATAAAATATTTAATACAGGAGTTTGTTGTTTAATGCAGTGTGGAGTTGGTAAAACAATTCCCCGTGTAAGAGATGTATGCTCTTTATTTTACTTAGATATGAAGTACTTTTACATGAGATTATATCTCATGTGTACACTTTGTTCAATTACTATTATCTAAATTTATGTAAATTCTAAAACCTAAGGTTTAACTCCCTACATCGTAGTTTTGTCCTTAGCTTTATTTGATATTACTGATTATTCGGATTCGTTTGGTTTTATGCCTTTTAAACATTTCTTTTTGAAATTATGGATTTCCTATGTTTGGGTTCTAGTGCTGCTGATGAGGAATTGGTTTCCGAAATGGCCATACAGCTCATTAAAATTATTGCAGTTGGAGTTAACATGTGTGTTATGGTCTCATGTTCATTTACTCCATATCCTTTCGTGAAATATTTAATACAGGAGTTTGTCTTAAAACGCAGTGTAGAGTTGGCAAAACAATTCCGCGTGTTTGAGATGTATGTTCTTTATTTTTCTTAGATATGGTGTACTTCTTGTACATGAGATAATATCTCATGTGTACACTTTGCTCAATTACTATTCTCTAAATTTATGTAAATTCTCAAACCTAAGGTTTAAATCCCTCCATCATAAGTTTGTCTTTAGCTATATTTGATATAACTGATTATTTGGATTTTGTTTGGTTTTATGCATTTTAGATTATTTTTGAAATTTTGGATTTCCTATGTTTGGGTTCTAGTGCTACCGATGAGGAATTAATTTTCGAAATGGTCATACAGCTCATTAAAATTATTGCAGTTGGAGTTAACATATGTGTTATGGTCTCATGTTCATTTACTCCGTATTCTTTCATAAACAAATGAACATTTGCAGTTTTAGTTTCTTACAACACCCCATTCAACGAAAGGAAATTGGGTAAATGTCAAGGAGACAACATCCCATTTCCAGGTTAAAACGACCGTACGGTTCTGAACACAGTGAGGAACCTCACACCATAGGAAGCCTTAAATGGCCCAAAAAGATAAAAAAAGTAAATAAATCAATAGAAACAAACCACATCCAATAATCCGAATATCAAAAAACTAAAATTTTATAAGAACTCAAGGACAAGCCAATGACAGCTTGAATAAAACAACCCATCTTTTCTTCATTTAAATTTTAAGCTGTTGCAGCTGTCTTTAGCTCACCTGGCTAGAGCCAGTGTGAGCTTTTGCAATCACTGTCCGTCCTCTGCAAAAACGTATTTTTCAGGTCAAAGCTATATCCAAGATAGCTAACAGCTGGGATCATAGTTTTAACATTTAACCGTATGGAAAAACACATTCAAAGATCTCCTCTGAAACTCTTAAACCAATTGGAACTTGGCCACAATGTCCTTCTACAAATGTGTTTCAGGTCCGCGTTATATCCAAGTTGGGTGTCAGCGGGCACTGGACTCGACATAGTTTTAACATTGAACTCTTTATAGGAAAACACAATCAAAGATCTTTGAAAACGTGATTTCGGTGTTGATCCAGTTCAAAGCAATGAGTCTAACGCTACTGAAAATTGTTAAAGACTGGGAAATCCTGTTAGTACACCAGCATTCGTTCCCTTGAATCCACCACATTTACCTACTCTAATAACTCCTTGGATCAGTATGGCTCTATCATCCTCAGGTACTGAAACAATGACATTGCCCTTGTCCTTGAAAGACAAATCCTGTAACTTATTTTTTCGACAATGTGTTATATTGCAGAAGTTTGCTTTCCAGAGAGAGGGTATTTCCGTGCACATACAATTTGAGTTTAAATTTTTTGACTCTACCTAGATACTGTATCAACTTTGTCAGTTTTGATCATTTGTGTACAAAGATATAGAAAACTGTACAAATTATATGTAAAATGTTGCTCAATAATGTGTATGGCTACATTTTGTTTAAATTATAATTTGTACAAAGTGAAAAAAAAACAAATTAACATTTGTATGTTTTATTGTACACATAACATACAATATATATATAAAAATCTAGGTCACATTTGACAAAAAAGTATACAGGGAAAACTTGGAGTAGCAAAGCAAATGCAGTACATGAAATTATACTGAAATAATTAATTATATATCTGTTATTGATAATGATTTAATTTAAAACAACGTAATTGTTTATTATATTTAGATCACAAGAAATTTTTTAAAAAAATCTAGATTTAATCCATTTTCTTATTATTGTTTTTTTCTAAATGCTTATGACATTAGAAGAGAAATAAAAATATTTATAACATACTTAGCAAAGATATGTTCTGTTTTGCATATGTAATATAGCCGGAAGTAAAATTCCATATCAACATACCAGTCTGATATGGCTATATCAGACTGCCTCGTTCTGAAAAGGCCATATCGGTAACTATTTCAGTCCGGGTAAAAATAACTCTTAATTGGAAGTATATAATAAATAGATAAAGACATCACCACGGTTATCATCCCTTGACCCATGAAATTGGGGTCCTGGGATGATTATCGTGCTGATATCGAAAAGGTCGTGTATTAGTAAATATATATAATGGAAGAACAGAACAAATTGGATTGTAGTACTATTTTGAATAAAGTAGCTCCTACAAATTGAAAAGTAATAATCCTTTTCTTTTAACGAAGATGCTCTTAAATGTTGACCCGGAACCTGAATCGGTTTTCCGGGGCTCATGCTTAAGAGCTGCCGGGTGCTTTCTCACTTGGTGGATAGGGGAATGCCCTATGTATACGGAGTAGTTGGGTCTGTTTCAAAAATTGCCCAAATTCTTGTCCGATGACAATTTTACAATGGTTTGTCTGTATCTGATGATTATTTTTATTTCATGTGATACTGTTGGAATACTTTCTTTAGTTTCATCAAAAAGATTGACGTTACTTTGCATTTTACTTGGAAATAAATATTGATTTGTAGTCAAAATAAGCGGTATTTGCTTTGTCCAAATTCTCATAATTGGAAAAAATAACCAAAATACTCATGCAAGGCATGTTTGAAAGTCAGCAAAATTGTGTTTGCATTATAATACAAGTATAGAAGAATAGTGTTTCACATCAACTTTGCGGATTATGTCTTCATGTTCATAAAATATCGCCATTTTTCACCTGTCCTTGAAAAATTGTCCACTACATAACGTTTCAGTTCTTTTGTTGCTAATAAACAAAGTATTAATCCCCCTGTTTCCAAGGAAGTGTCTCTCTTCTTACACTTCATCCAGTACAATATGGCAACTTTAAAACAGCATGTTTAAAGAACTAAAATTATGCCAAAGGTATATTGGTAAGTTGAGGTAACCCCGTACTTTTTGACTTGTCCACTTGGTAACGGGTCGATATTCATAAAAGCATCTACTAAAATGCACCAAAAACCATAGATCACAAGAAAAAAATTGTTGTTTTATAGAAAAAAACCTCAAGATGCTTGCTACAGAAGAATTAGTGGCGTCACTGCATGCTATTTTTGTTAAATACGTCCACTACATAACGGTCACCTACATAAAAGTAAATTGCGTTATGTAGTGGACAAAATCGTTATGTAGTGGACAAAGGTTGAGTTAAATATAGAATAATGGTAGTTTTGAAGGTCGAGACAGAAAATATTACCGTATCGCAGTGAGTCCGATAGGACGAGCTGTGATACTTGTGATATTTTGTGTCGAGACCTTTATTGTTTTAATCGGCAACGTCATATTCGTGATGTCATTGCCTGATATTTTCTTGTATCAGGTCAGTACGGAGATACTGACAATATCACTTAGTAAGATCAAAAACTACATATTGCCGATAATCTGTTGTAAATGTCTGTTTTAACTTCCGTTTCACACTTTTGAGACGAATTGTGTAACTTATCATTTTTGCAGCAATAAGTAACTAGATGTTGTCGGAAACGACAGCTATCCCCGCACTTCTTGTTTGACACAGAAAACAGTTGTTTTACACCCTTGACATATTTTTATCCTTTTATTTTAAATCTACCTATTGATAGTCATTATTGTTACTAAAAGAATTCTAGGATATATGGTTGCTAAATAGAATTCCAAAAATAAGTGGTCTTTGAGACTTTCAGGAAATTTTACCAAGATTGGAATCAATATTTTTGAAATCCAGTTGATGAAAATGTTTTTCCTAAACTAAATAAACAATTTAAGTATGGTTGCTAGGTAGAATTCCCAAAAATAAGTTGTCTTTGAGACTTTCAGGAAATTTACCAAAATTGGAATCAAATATTTTTGAAATCCAATT
>MJUU01072946.1:0-39482 GCA_002080025.1 Modiolus philippinarum
CCTGAGTGTATTCCATGCAATTGTCCTTATACAATCCAACATGTTTTATTTGAATGTGTAGATGTTGCCGATATCAGGCGTGATTTTTATTCTGATGATTGTCTTAAAGACCTATTTACAAACGTCGCTGGCGACAAAATCGTTCAATTTTTAAAAGCAATCAATTTATTTAGTAAGATTTAAATGGATCAATTTTAAATTGAGTTTCTAATTTCTAATCTTGTTACTGTCAAACCATAATTTCTTCTATTATATTTTTTACATTTTACACATTTGTTTTACTTGTATAAAGTTATATGGTTTTATATTAATATTTTATGTATTTATTAAAACTGTTCAATATACTCAACAGTTCTCGCCACAATATAGCTGAAATATTGCTGAAGTTGGCGTAAAACATCAATCAATCAATCAATCAACCAAACGAGGAATTGTATGTCCACTTGTTGGAGCAACTTTAGCCTTTCCCAACACAAAACCTACTTTGGGTTTACCATCTTAACCCATTGTGCGAAGAAGAACTACTGCAGCTACTGTTTTTTTTTTCTGGCGCATCTAAATAAATATGAAGTTCTTTGGTTACTGCTTGGCTGAGGTAAGGTGCATATGTAAGTGGAATACGTAAAGTTTCTAGTTCTTGCAGTTCATCTCGCCAAGTTTCCCATTCTGAAGCAATATCATCCGGGAATGGTTCGTCCCAATCAACTGTTGTTGAAGTCAGTTTTCTTAGAGTCAAGTTCCCTTGGATGATACACCTCTTCTTGGTATATGTTTCGTGTCAAGCGATAGCTGGAAAAGGAACATGCCTGTGTTGACATCCCATATTAGTCCAAGGCTACGCTGGAGTGGTTTATTGTTGGCTTCAAGACCCAAATCTGTTTAAGTTTGTAGCTAAATCACTTGTTGGAAATGCAGACATTACTTCAGCACTGTTGGATGTAAACTTGTGCAAACGGAGATTTCCATACTTCTTCAATACTGCTTGTGTGTCTTTGACGACTTTGATGGCCTCTTCTGCCGTTGGGTATGATGTTAATCCATCAGCAACATAAAAGTCTTTCGTCACAAAATTTTTAACATCTTGGCCATACTCTGGCTCTGCGGCCTGTACTGTCTTCCGTAGCCCCAACGTTACCACTGCTAGGGATTGACTGTTGCCAGAGACATGAACTCTCATTCGGTACTCTATCAATCCCTTATCAAGATCATTGTCTTTATACCACAGGAATCTAAGGTAGTTTCTGTGATCTTCTATCACTACAAAGCAGTGGAACATATGTTGAACATCAGTAGTAAAAGCAACCATCTCTCTCCTGAAACGTATCAGGACTCCCAGTAAGCTGTTTGATAGGTCTGGACCAGACATCAAAACACTGTTTAGAGATACTCCGTCTAACTTTCCGAAGTAATCGAAGACACCCCTGATCTGCTGTGGTTTCTTGGGATGGTAAACTCCAAACAACGGTAAATACCAACATTATTTTTGTTCCTGCAAACGGAGCAACTTCAGCATGGTTCTTGTCTAATATCTTTTACATGAATTCTATAAAATGTACTTTTTTGGGATCGTTCCTCCTCAGACTATTTTCGAGGACATCTGCTCTTTTAACAGCTTGTTGCCTGTTGTTTGGAAGTCGTTACGTTAGTGTTCAAAATGGTAATGGAGATACCCAACTGCCTGTGAAGTCTCTTGTAAACTGGTTGTCCATTTGTTTCATAAATGCTTTATCTTCATACAACATTCCTGGTTTGTCGTCCTCTTGTTTTAGCAAAGATATATTCTGGTATGTCTACTGTTTTGGTTGCAGGAGTGAAACAAGCGAGAGCTGGTTCCCGTACACAAATTTTACCCACTCATGGTCTTAGTGTCGTAGGTTGGCCAGATGGTAAGACAAATGTTTTCTTCACAGATAAGTCTGGAGTTGCATAGTGATAGTCCAGACAGATTTTTCCGATGACGACCAGGTCTTAATTTCTGGGCGAAAGGTGATCCAGGTGGTCCATATCTATAATCTAGGACGTGATGGACTTCGGGAAGGTCTCTTCCTATGAGCAGCATTATCTTCCTGCTGTCTTTAATTTGCTGGATTCTTCCAGCTATATCTTTCATATGTGGAAAGTGTACGGCAGAATCCAGTGACGGGATTTCGTCTCTTTTTACTCGGAATGTAATCATATCCTACCAAGACTGGCAATTCTAACTCTTCTTGTCCGTGTAATAATTGGACTATAAACCCTTTGGCTCTCCTGCCACTGGTGGCAATACGACCTGAATAAGTGGTCACGGTATAATTTTCTGGTTTGTCTTCAATGTTAAAGAATTAAAAACAAATTGCCAGGGACCTGTTACTTTGGTCATCAAGAACTGCATACATTTCAACAGTCTTTCCCGGGTGGTCTATGTGATGTACTTTCACGGGGATGGTTTTAGCACATGATTTGCATGTGTTATTTCCACAGATTTCTGTGCAAGACTATGTGATGTTGTACGGGACCAACTGAAGATGCCTGTCTAGCTATATGTAAGGCAGTGGTGTTTGCTTCCGCAGTCTCTGCTTCTGTGGGTTATAGAGGCGCAACACCTAAAACATAGGTTGTTTTGTTTGAATATCTCTTTCCGCTCCTCAATTGATTTTGATTTGAATCCTCTTGTACTTCGTTCTCTCTGCACTGGGGCAGGGTCCCCAAATGTCTTTACTGGGCTTGTTTGGACATCTGTCGACATCAGTCTTGTGAGATTCTACCAAGGTTTTGGCCCCTGTCGGTTTTGGAGTTGTTTGCTGTTCTTGCTCGTAACAGAATCTGGGATCATTTTTTATTATGCTCATTTCCCGAACGAACTTGAGAATTCGGTGAATGGTGGAAATGGAACATTCCGAGATGACTTATAATTTGAGGCTCTTGTTGTCAATATTTCTTGGAGTCCATAGGGGAGCTTACTGACAATTGGCCTATCCCAGATGACGAATTGAAAAATCCCAGAAGTGACTGGAATTTAGGATTTTGTTTGATGTGTTCTATTTCCGACAATAAATCGGACAACTCATACAGACGTGCACTGTCCTTGTTTGTTAGATTAGGGAAGTTCGCCAATCTAATAATTAGTGAAGCTTTCATCATTTCAGGGGATCCATACCATCTAAACGATCCCACAGCAACCTGAGACATTCAGTGGGGTTCTCACATGACCTCCTTATACTTTCAGCCTATTTCGAAGGCTCAGCTCCGAGCCATTTTACTAGGAGGTTTAACTGTTGTGAGTCAAACACTTAAGCTTCATCAACGACTCACATGAAGCTATTTTTCCACACAAAGTAGGAGTCAGCGCGGTCGTTGAAGTTAGTAATTATTTAACGAAAGGATATGGAGTAAATGAACATGAGACCACAACACATTATGTTAACTCCAACTGCAATAATTTTAATGAGCTGTAAGACCAAATAACAGTATTTCCTTATGGAAAAGGAATCTAGTTATATCTGAAGTCTGGTTCATAGTCATCGTTAAGGTCTACTGTATGTGAATTTGGTATTGGTGTGTCACGTGACAAGTGCTGACGTGACGGTTCAAATATTGGCGCATCTCTATACATTAGATCCTATGGAAAAATCACATTGTCATCCTCTCCCTTGCAACCACGGAAGCAATGAAGCAAGTTAAGCCAAAACTTACTGGAATAATGTACTGAAAGCCCTTTACAAAGATTGCTCATTTTGTATTGATCTGATTAAAAGCTTGGTCGCCACCAAAATTGGACCCTATTGATAATTCATATTTTCATAATCCCTTCTTCAACCAATGAAGCAAATTCAAACTTTACAAGAATGGTGTCTGTAAGGTCCTTTACAAAGATTGCTCATTTTGTTTTGATTTTATGAAAGTATGACCACAAGCGCTGAACTTAGTTTAAACATTTGACCCTAAGGTGAAATAATATTTTCATATTATCCTCTAGAACCACGGAAGAAAATTCAACCAAACTTATGGAAGGTCCTTTACAAAAAGTTGCCCATTTTATCCCGATTTGATGAAAACCATGGTCGCCAGCTCTTTAATTACTTTTAATATTGGATCCTTAGGAAAAATCTCACTTAAATGTTCTTCTCTGCAACTACTGAAGCATATTCAACAACAATTTTGGGGAATCATGTATGGGAGATCCTTTACAAAGATTGCGCTGAATTTGTTCCGATGCTTCGAAAAAAACATGGCCGCAAGCGTTGAACAAAGATTAACATTGAACCCTGTAGTAAAATAATCATTTAATCATCTGCTGTAAAACTAGTGAAGCAAAATTTTACTTATCTGTATTTTGATGACGTATGGAAGATTTTTACTAAGATTGCTCATTTTTATCTGTTTTTGTATTTCAATTCAAAAAAAAAATACATGAACAGCTTCTGAAGGCCAAAGACTTTCCTTTGTTTTTTTTATAAGAAAGTGTTGGATACCGAATACCGTAGTTACTGTTAATTTAGTTTCCGCGGTAGAATACCAAAGGTACGGAAGCCCATATGGGACCTATCAAAATTTTTTTTGAATTTGTTATAACGAATTCAAAAATATTTTTGATAGGTTCTATATGGGCTTCCGTACAAAGGAACAACAGATTCGTTAAATACAAAAATCAAAACCACGAAACATGGCAAAAAAAAAAAGCAAAAACAAAAAACAACAAACAATACATAATTTAAACAAAAAGACAAACAAAAAAAAGCACCTGAGGCATCAACGAAAATATATCATAACATACAGACAAGCATATCAAATTAAAAAAAAACTTCATTTCTTAAAGACATTTTACATGATCCCAATACAAGATATGACAATTAGGGAATTACATGTACATTTTTTTTTCAGCAATAAGAAATTCATCGCAGTTCCCTGATAAAATCTTTATATATGCCATAAAATTCGTCAAATCACCTATATAACTGTTAGGAATATATTTGTATTATCTAATTAATATGGCATTAAAGAAAATTATAGGTTATCTACAAAACCATTCTGTAAATATAATAAAAAGTTTTTGATCCATTTCAAACACATGAATCCAACGAAGTTATACCGTATTAATTTTAAAAAAGTGCAGACCGGCCCCAGTCCAAGTTTACAATTAAAGCCCAGCCCAGACAAGCCCGTGTGCTACAATGTGCTAAATGAAAGCGCCGAGGTATGCTTTTGCAGTATGCCAATCCGACTACGTCAGTAAATCAAAACTTCCAGCATATATAATAAGATAGTTACATTTCTAATAATATTAATAGGTTTTGGGATTTCTGCCAGATTTTCCTAATCCTCTGATTTATTGTATTTTTTGTTCATGGACCCCATTATTTTTTTTCCATAATTTCATTTTATAGATATATATGAACATTCTGTAAATTAAAAAAAAAATTCTCTATTCTGTCACATCTGTTCATGGTCAATTCTTGCTAATGTTAATACTACCAAAAGTTCAGAGTTTAGTTTCCCGCCAAATTTCCAGCTATTTAATCTAAAAACGATATCACCAACCAATTAATGTTTTAACTTAAATAACTGTGCTTTTAATCTTGGAACAAAAATCAGTTCTTTCAAATTATATTTATTTTCAAATAAAGTAGCAAAGTAAGTGAGAACCGAACCGTCAGTCTAAAAAGAACAATCCAAGGACAATGGCAACGTCGGAAAAACAAAGAAACGAAGACATAACATGAGCACGGCACAGAAAAGAAAATGAAGACACGCACATATACAAAAATGAACAACACGGACCCAATAAAAACTATGGGTGAGATTAGGTGCACCGGTAGCAAACCCTATAAACAGCTATTTAAGGTTAGTGAGGACAGCTGTCACGTGATTAAACCATAAAAATGGCGGGAAAAAATTTAAAATGTTCAGAATGGAATGAAATTTGACAGGAATGTCACTGAGCATGTGCAGAAACGAACTTTGGTTTTAAAAACATCAAAATGGCGACCGTTGCTGTGGAAACAGAAAATGGCGGGAAATTTTCAAATTGCTCTAAAATGACCGAAATTTGACAGGAAGGTTACTTAGCATGTGTAGATACGAGTTTTGGTCTTTAAAATATCAAAATGGCGAACGTTGCCATGGAAACAGCAAAATGGCGGGAAAAATTCAAATTCCTTCATATATGATGAAAAATGGAAATAACCTTGAAATAAGGTGAGAAAAAGGAAAATAATAATAAATGAACATAGTAAAAGTGCTCAAAAAGGAAAATAACTTTGATAAAAATTAAATAAAATAGAGATATAGTAGTGAAAAAAGTAAATATTTACACAAAGGATTAAGAAAAGTGGAAAAAATGATAGAATAAAACTCGAACATTGTGGGAAGAGAGAATTCACACTAGAACAACAATAGCAGTCTCCCCCTTCTCAACAATTAACGCAGACGTGATAGAAATACTGCCAGAACAAGCCACTGCTGATTTCAGTTTTATAAAGATCACTCCCTAGAAGTTTGGAACAAGAAAATATGAGAAATATCAACTCATTCATTTAGTCAACGCCATCCAAAATATATCTTTATGCAGCATAAAAGGTCATCCCGGTCAAAACGGTGGCCAATTGGAAATACAAACTACTTCCGGTCCCGCATGCGCGCTCCTTTATCTCTCTATAGGACTCCTGTGGGGTCATGTGTCGAACTATCAAACAATATTTCACAAAATTTAAATTTGTAGATGAAATTTTTCTATTTATGATTAACAGTAGGTAAGAAAGTATCCACTTCCGGTTTGACATGGTTAACCTACAACTTCCTGTTCTAGTCAAGTGAAGACCGTATACAGTCTTATGACTATTTTAGTTTGGTATTTGTGCTACAAGCACAGCCAGTGACATCACTTCCGGTTTTTGTTCTAGTGACGGCAAAATTTTTTTCAGGGGAAGGGGGCAATGTTGTCAACTTGGAATGCTTGTAGTTCTCTTAAAAGCCTGGTTTGCTATGCTGATTTTTTTATATTTTGGAAATATCGGAAGTTTTTCTGAATTTCACTTTTTATGTCCCTCCATGGGGCAAAAAGTGATAAAAATCCAACCTCAATGTTCACGTAATTGGGAAAGTTAGCAAAAATAATTGACAGAAGTGGATGTATTTTTAGAAATACCTTTAAAACAACAAAGACTTATAATCCAAACACTCTTTTTACAAAAACAATGTACAATTAGTTTTTTATATGGTCAAAAGGGGGTGTATGGGAATTCGGACCATTATTCAGGGGGAGGTAACTTTGATCCCATTTATCTCAGAAAAACGCCTGGAAAGGTGGTCCAACATTTATACCAAAGAAAGGGTATATATTCAACAGTAATATATTTCAAAAATAGCCATTTTGAATTTGGAATTATTTTTGGGTTTAGGTGTCCTCACTAACCTTAAACTGAAAGTGGGATATTTTCAGTACTTTTAAAGATGAAGTTGACATTTCTACTCGCAGTATAAACCATTTAAGCCACGCCTTTAAGACCAAAATTGCAGCTTCTTGTGCATTATTATTTTGATTGTATGTTTTCCCCACTCACTCATAGCCAAATTTTACACAATTTAATACTCATATTCTAAGATTGCAGTATAAAACAATATACGCATAGTGTCTTCAAATATGGGAATTATTTTGTATTCGGTACAAAACAGGCTGCAATACTCACTGAAAGTTCGCATTGTCCTTGTTTCTAAGCCTCATACAATTTAATCCCATATTTGAAAGACACTGCGGTATATTATCATAAACAGAATTCGTTCAAATGACATTATATAACGTTACATGTGCACATTTTCTTTGTCAACGGATAACAGTAATGGTCCAACCAGTGGTAAATGGCCCCTTTAGTAATTTATCATTATCCCTTATCATTTTCCGATGTACTTACTTTGTTGCATGAAAGCTATACGTTTTTGGGGAATCTTCACAGAGAATATGAACCAGTATCCCCTGTGAAGCCCGAATTATAATTATATTCTGCTAGAAGTGCTACAATTTTTCTTGTAAAAGCGTTGAAATTTATGATTTTGCTACCACGGGGATACGGTGTCATGTCTCCTGTCAAGTTAGCCAATCAAATTGCACGATTTACCTGGATATATCACTTAGGCAGAAAATTGTGAAATATTTTATCACATTTCTCTTAGAGTTACCCTACAATTTTACACCTTTTACAAAAATACAAAGTAGATGTATTCCGACGTTATATATGAAAAAGAAAGGAAAAGGGGTACATTGTAAATGTCCAGGAGACAACATCCCATATCCAGGTTAAAACGACCCAAAACAAAGCATCTAGGGGTCACCGTACGGTCTTCAACACAGTGAGGAACCTCACGCCATAAAGCAAGCCCTTAATGGTCCCAAAAAGGTATAAAAAAGTGAATAAATCGATGAAAACAAACCAGATTTGCAATTAATATAAAAAAATGTAGTTGATTTACTAACTTCCATAATTTAGGGTGATTTCTTTACATAATTCAATATATGTCCCTTATAAATTACTTCATATATTTGCTAGGAACAAATATATAAAGTATTTTGACCTAGCTCAATTTTTATCAACGGTTTCGTTGGATTGTGTAATGCAAAATTCTTGGCCGTATTGATCAAACTCCAAGATAAATATGAAAGCATGTTATGAATGTCTGCGTTATGGAACTCAAAATTAAATCTGGATCAAAAACTTGATGAAGTCGCTTGCTTATTGAATGCTTTCTATCCACATTTACGTAAAAGCTAATTAATACTTGTTAACTTTGTAGTTTCAGTGGTAATACGGGAAGATTCATTATTGACTTCCATTTTATCCTTCAAATAATTGTTTACAGTTTTCCGGATCAAGTGTCCGTTTAGTCTAATAGAAATCTTATATAAATATATACATCCGTTGAAATGATTTCCTGTCAATCTACAATTTTAATCCAAATGGATTTAGTTTATTTAAAATCTCGACTAAGTGTGAATTGAAGATGCCATCACTGGGAAAATATCAAGCTAAGATGTTCTTATGTTTAGGTGTTTGATAATGTCTTTCCCTTTTACGTGATATAGCTCGTTCTGTTTCCCTGAGATTTAAATGACTAACCATATATTGCCCATGTCATTTTAAGGTACACATTTGAGATCCATTCTCTGTAAGAACTTGTAATTTTACGTAGGGAGTGTGACACGTATGGTCCTAGATTATCCCGCTATTTGATATTATACAATTTAACTTTTCAGTAGTGATGTGAAAATAAACTTGATTTCATTTGATTTATGTTTATATGCCATGGACACGGGCATTAATTTTTTTCAAAGTATTTTTTGCTTATTTTTAGAAGCATACCAAACAAAAATGCGGGTACATAGAAACAAAATGTGATACAAGGAAATTACTAAGCCCTCCACTTTTCAAAAGTTACGTATAGGTGTTGGATCATGGTTGCTAAGGTGGTTTATCATAATGCTAAACATAGCTGTTTTGTGATTTACAAACGAGATACTTTATCATAACAAATTATGTGACCTTGATATAAATTTTCAAGGTCAAAGGTCGCAATAATTGTAGAAGAGCATATCGCCATATTGTGGCATAAGCACATGAAAAACATCAAATCAACATCTGATATTGTCTAATTGTGTAAAAAAAACCTGCCCAGACAGCAAATTATCAAATAAAAAATCAGATTGACCTTGAAGCCAATTATCAATGGTCATCAGTTTTGCAATAAATCCCATGGCTTATCAATTAGACTAAATATGAAAAACAGTATCGTAAAAGCAAAACAAAACAACTCTAGCAACAAGTAGTCTAAAATAAGTACTTATTAATAAATATTAACAAACATTAATTTCATATTTGTTTATAAAAACAAAGAAAGTGGGAACAAACCGTCAGTCTTAAATAAAAAATCCAAGGACAATGGCAACATCCGAAAAAACAAAGAAACAAGGACATAACACGAATACGGCACAGAAAAGAAAAATGAAGACACACACATATACACAAAATGAACAAAATGGACCCAATAAAACCATGATTCAGAAAAAGTGCACCTGTAGAGTAAGCAATTCCTGCTTATTATAAAACACCAGCTTGATGAACATATTAACTCCGGTAGTAAAGTCAAATACGGTTGAGGAAAATTAAACTTTTGTGGTAATGAGAAAGATCTGTTGTCATCTGGGAAACATATATCCAATAGCGGTCCACAAGATCGTGATGTCGACCGTAAAACGTCTGCAGTGATGACTTCAAATTATAGGTAACATACCTTTGTTTAAGTATCCTATTTGTAAGCAACCGAGCTCTATAAAGGGAGGCACTGTTTTGATCACAGGCCTTTTCCTTCATCTAATGCTTTTTTGAAAATCAACCAAAAAGTGTGGAGTCGTTTTATCTTAATTTTCTTTAAGTTTAACACTATGACTTTTTTGTCTAAAAGATAGGAAGTTATGTCAAGAATTTTGAGAAAACTGTCTGGTGTCTTAATTTGACCTATAAAGGATATTAAATGGGGGTACGTTTGTAAATTTTTTTAAGCTATAGAACTGAAGAAAATCGGGGGGAGGATTCTGAAATCTGACAGAAATTTTTAAAAATGTGATGAGCTAGCCACATTAAAGCACCAACAATTAACGATACATATCAAGACATATGTCAATAATCTACAATTGGCCATAAGTGTCAAAAATGAACTAAGTCGAAAAGTAGACAGGACACAGACCTTAAAGCTGTCGTTATCATGGCGGGAACCCCATGCTGATTCTGTATACCAAATATCAAAAGGATGTTTTGGTAAATTTAGTTACTGGAAAAACTGTTACATAAATATTTCCCCGCCTTCGAGGTTCACTTTTCAAGAAAAAAGGTGATTCTTACCCCCTTCCCAAACTCCCTTATAGATATGGTTTTTATACAACTAACATGCCAAAATTTACAATAATTTAATGAATATTTTTGTAAAACAATAAAGCATGCCAGACAAATGTTAGTGTTTTTTAACAAAGGGATGCCCGGCCATGAAATGATGTGCTTTCGTATATGATTTTTGAAAGTATTACCAACAAATATATAAGCTGGTTTATTGCAAATTTGCTTAATTTTTGCACTAAATCTTCCATTTTCAGCAAGGTTTCAGAAAAAAGGAGATTCCAGTTAATTTTTTTTACATTTTTTTGTCATTTTTACCTACATTTAGCACGAAATTAAAAAAAAATCCAAAAGGGGTTCCATTTTCCAGAAGAAGGGGAGTCCAACTCTAGGAACCCACTTCTGGATCCGCCAACGGGGATTATGTTTTTATAAACAATGAAGCACACTTCCTGACAAATGTTAGTATTTCTTAACAAAGGGGTGTCCGGCCATGAAATGAAGTGCTTTCGTATGTGATTTTTGAAAGTATTTCCAACAATATAAGATGGTGTATTACAAATTGGGCCCAATTTGAATTCACATTACAGTGAATCACATTTATTACGCTATTTTTTGCACTCGCAGAATGTTATTCACAGTAATGACCATGCGTGAAAGCGTATAAGCTCGAAATGGAAACTATCTCCGGAATCGGTTTTCTTACAAAAATCTGCGATTTTAAAGAAAAAAAATGATTGTTTTAAAGACAAATTTAGGAAAAACAAAACATTATTTCAATAACTTATATAACAAGTGCTTTCCATTTTGTATGGTTTTCTGAGGAGATGTGGCTCAAAGAATTCGGTCTCTTAAAGCGTCAAATCCTTACTCTGCACATCTGAATGATCTGAAGAAGTCATAGTGGAAAATATTTTAACTTAGAGTAACGTTTTTCAGTTTTCAGCATCAGTCTCTAACCATACTAGGAACAAAATATAAATCTGAAGATTCGGGCCGAACCCCGATTCAAGATTCTTTTTTACTTTGTACTGTGATGATGATTTCTTTAAACTGTCTACGACCTTTCAAAAGAAATTGCTGTTGAGTTTCTACCGGACACTACCGCAATGAAAGGGCAGACACCGGTTTAGCCAACCATTTCTTTTGAAATACCTGAACCAAGTCATGATCATTGCGTTCGACAATTTTTCAGGTAATTTCTACCTAATTGGTCTTTTTGTGTCATGGACTTCGGCTCTTCACAATTCTGTTCGATAATATGTTATTACTCCAATTGCACTTAGCCTGGAATGCAACAAACCAAATATCGAATGATAATGGGTCAAGATAGAGTAACATAAGTGTTTTAAACGAATAATCAATGTACAGAGGAAACTTCAAAACTACAAAGAAAAAGTACGGCACAAACTGAAAAAGGAAGACTCACAAACACGATTAAACATCACAGACCTAATAAAAAAGGGAAGACTCACAAACACGGTTAAACATCACAGACCTAATAAAAAAACAGAGTTAGCGTGTTCTTCTTTTTATAAGACACAAGCCCTGTTGAATATGTACGTTCAGTACTAAAGTTTTATAGTATCGCAACAAAAGTAAATAAGTATATTACGCATTATAATGAGGACGATATTAATGATAAGGATGGGTATTTGCCAAAACTACAAGTCGATGGACGTTTATAAATCAAGACCCAGTACCTTTGTTTTGCAAAAAACCTGACGTTCATTATAAATAGAGATTAATACATGGCCTTTTCAATATCAGCACGGTAATCATACCGAGACCCCCATATCAGCCCGAGGCGCCAGCCGAGGGCTGATATGGGTCGAGGGATGATAACCGTGCTGATGTAGAAAAGGAAATGTCTTAATCTGTTTATTATATACTTCCAATTACAAGTTATAATCACACCCGGGCTGAAATAGCCATATCACCGGTCTGATATGGATATTTCAGAACGAGGCGGTCTGATATGGCCATATCAGACTGGGTATATGACATGGACTGTTTACTTCCGGCTATATTACATATGCAAAACAGATCATATCGTCGCTAAGTATGTAATAAATTCGTTTAATTACACCTTATGTCTCGATCATTCAAGCACACAGATTACGCTAGAACAAAATACTGATATAAGTATATCGATGAAGAGTAAATAAGGCAAATACGTTTTGGCAAATACCATGATATAAATACAAATTAATACATGGGCATTTCCATATTGGCCTAGTTATCATCCCGAGACACCCATATTGGTCCGAGACGAAGTCGAGGGACAATGTGGGTCGAGGGATGATAATCAGGTCAATATGAAATGCACATGTATTAAACTTTTTATTACATACATTCGACGTTTAGAAATGCCAGGCCGATATGGACCGGAAGTCGTTTATTTTGTCTGAGATGCACGAGGAGCATAAAATTACCTATTATTTTCCCGGGGTGTGAAAATATTGACAGTTTACCTCCGATCATATTGATCATGCAAAAACGCTTTTATTTCTACTAAGTATGTAATAAATTTCATTATTGGTGTGGAAAAAAATAAGGATGTTGAAAAAAATACATTGCTTTTATCCAATCACGATACAACTTAAATATATAAGATAAAATTATACAGTTTGATTTATATGGAATATTGACCATATTTGTTAATTCAATTCAGTCATAAGAATCAGCATTTTCGTTGTTTTGATTGATTACTTGGACTTACGTTACACATATATAAAGGCAGCGTAGACAGATAATGACCGATTCAGACTACATGATTTACCCACATATATAATATATCAATGACGTCTGGTGCACTTGACTAGAACAGTTGTTACATCAGACTCCTGTGAAAAAAATACCCCATCACATGACTTAAGTATCCAACGCTTCAATGACTACATAAAGAATTAAGATCAAGACTGCCTACAAAACATAATAGATACAACATATATAAATTGGAAGTTGGTCACCTTGGCAAATGATACAGTCATAAATCATTATAGAAGTTCAAGAGAAAATAAATATATATACAGTAGCCAGTAATTCAATGCTTGTCCGAAAATAGATTTCTTCTGGAAATAACAACATATAAATTAAACACAACTTTATTTAAAAAAGGAAGTATCTCCCCCTTATAATAGCTCTGAAATAAGCTACTTTCGGCTTTTCTATTTAGATTTTATTGGTTTTTGTTCTCTTTCATCCTTTACGCATATTTCAGCATATGGATTTCCAAATATTTGATTTGATCTGCACATATATTGTCGAAAAGCGCATAAACAGAATATAGATTAAAAGTAACTTCGGTATTTTTTTTTATTTATAATCACTGGGCCGATGCCTCTGCTAACCTTATTTACTAACCCAGTCGCCAGTACTTTGGAACTGGCCCAAAACCGATTTCTTTTGGAATCTTGCAATATCTAAATTAAACAATGTTTCAAAACTGAGGAGTATCCCTCTGGTGCATAGTTCTGTCCTAAGCTGATTTTTGGCTTATTTATTTAGATCTAATTGGTAATTTGTTCTCTATCAGCCTTTACAAAAATTTGGGTAAAAATGTTCTAATTTGATCTACACTGAATAGACATAAGTTGTCGAAATGTGCACATGCAAACTCCAAATTAACAGCAACTTTCGGTATTTTATTATTTATTATCAAATAAAAAGATACATGAGCATGTGAGCTGTTAAAAGGGGTGAATTTAATATATTTATCACCACTGGGCCGACGCCTCGTCTGGTTGACTGTTAGTCCCCAGGGATATTAATCAACCTCGGTGCTGACCCCAATAACCGATTTTTTCGGAAACTTGCAATACCTAAATTGAACAAAATTGTGTTAAAAACTGAGGCGTATCTCCATCTTGCATAGTTCTGTCCCTAGCTGATTTTGGATTTTCTATTTACAACTTATTGGTAATATGTTCTCTATCAGCCTTAACACATATTTCGTTATATTTATTTCCGAATATTTGATTTGATCTGCACTGAAGAGTCATACATCCCTAAGTGATCCTTTCTGAACTTCTAAACCAGAGCTTTAGAAGACAGTACTAAAAGGAGTGTATGGATATATATATTTCGATCCAAATCAATTGATCTTTTATTTTATCATTTCCTGTGACGGGGAAGTTTCTAGTTTACAGAAACTCATATATCTTGATAAGACAATTTTAAGAATTTAATTGCATAACACGTCAGTAAGTTATGATTTAAACATTTCAAACACCTGTGAAGTAGCGAGTCCATAAAATATCAGGTAAATATCTTGGAATTATTGTATCTTATATAATTTTATTTCTGATCTTCCAAATATTTTGATTATATTNTTTTTTCCGAATTCTCTGTGAAATAATTAACCTTTCCTGTTGTCCCGAAAAAGATAATACCGACCCTCATTTAAAGTTACATAATTATCATGCATGTGTATCGTGATAATGCCTCTTCAATATCATACTCTCTCCTATTATTTATTGATAATACATTGTCACAGCATTTTGTATTTAACCCATAAAAGTATTGTGATATAAAAAAAACCATTTTCATGGGATTTTAAATGCCGTGAAATTGCCATGAAAATTGATTATCTATTGTAAACGATGCCGTTGGGAAAAATGATTCCTTTGGAAACGATGCCGAAAGGAGATTTTTGCTATCAGGTTTCACTTTGAGAAGCATGTCGAATTTTGAGCTGCCAAGTTCCCTATTTCGTTATGAGCAATTCATATTTACCCACATTGATTTTTTACATGCTTTCACAGACAGTAACCTGTCCACAATTCGCGAAGTCCGTTGATTTATGACGCCGCGCTCTAATCTATGACGTCGTGAAAACAACAATCCAGATCCGGCGACGTTATTATCTGCCCTTGGTACTGTATCGTATCCCCTTAAGTTGTCGAAATGTGCACATGTAAACTCCAAATTAACAGGAACTTCGGTATTTTATTATTTATTATCAAATAAAAAGATAAAAAGATACATGAGCATGTGAGCTGTTAAAAGGGGTGAATTTAATATATTTATTACCACTTGGCCGACGCCTCGTCTGGTTGACTGTTAGTCCCCAGGGATATTAACCAACCTCGGTGCTGACCCCAAAAACCGATTTTTTCGGAAACTTGCAATACCTAAATTGAACAAAATTGTGTTAAAAACTGAGGCGTATCTCCATCTTGCATAGTTCTGTCCCTAGCTGATTTTGGATTTTCTATTTACAACTTATTGGTAATATGTTCTCTATCAGCCTTAACACATATTTCGTTATATTTATTTCCGAATATTTGATTTGATCTGCACTGAAGAGTCATACATCCCTAAGTGATCCTTTCTGAACTTCTAAACCAGAGCTTTAGAAGACAGTACTAAAAGGAGTGTATGGATATATATATTTCGATCCAAATCAATTGATCTTTTATCATTTCCTGTGACGGGGAAGTTTCTAGTTTACAGAAACTCATATATCTTGATAAGACAATTTTAAGTATTTAATTGTATAACACGTCAGTAAGTTATGATTTAAACATTCCAAACACCTGTGAAGTAGCGATTCCATAAAATATCAGGTAAATATCTTGGAATTATTGTATCTTATATAATTTTATTTCTGATCTTCCAAATATTTTGATTATATTTGCACACAAGGTTTCGAAATTGCCACCTTCTTATGTACTTTTTGGAATTGTGAGCCATAAAATTAATTTGGTTTTATCAAAACTGTTGAAAAGGTTTTATATTGTTAACAGTCGCTGTTAATGGCCACAAATCACCCATTCAACCAATCGGAGCTTGGAACATATGAAAAAGTTGGTCTTTTAGAATCTAAATATGAACTTTATGTATAAATGACATAATGATACACCTGCTTAATTTGGTAAAACACCAGTTTTTATATCCGTGACATCTTGATGAACCAAGCTTAGCAACCGAAAATCTGCAATAAAAATATGGCTAACCATGCTTGTTTATCACCTAAATTGACAATGAATGTACGGGGAAGAACATGGAGAGGCTAACCTTAGCTTACGAGAAATGAACCTTTACTCCATGAGAATGTTATATAATTTTGTAAATAGATAGCTAATGATCAATAAGTTACTACGAAAGAAATGTATTACATGTAACCTTGCTTTTAACGGAGGTATTTTACATACTTTCCTGATTAAATGTTAATAACAGGAAAAGGGAGCTTATTTGCGGCAAAGTGGATGAAATTTGACCTTTTAAATCTGTAAGTCACAAAAACTGTCAAATTACCGTTCCGGTCCTAAAATTAAAACCTACCCCGTAACCGACTGTTTATTTTTCAAATGCACAATAAACTACCATAAATATTGATATATCGATCTGATTTTCATAGCATGGTTAATTGAATAAAATTTCTAACCTTGTTTAAGTTTCAACTACACGTGTATTTTGACCTCAAATTTCGTCTACATTTCAGTCAGTATATCTCATATTTACGCAAGGAAGCTAAAACTTTTACCATAAAGCTACTATTCAGTCTGATTAACTAGAATTGTATTATTTGATATAACAGTTTTGTATTTGCTTTGAAAATTAAATTTGTTGTTACATCAAATTAACGTCATTGGAATTCAATATTTATGTCATTTTGAAACAAAGTATTTCATAACTTGTCGTTTAGAAACAATCAAACGACCCGTGAGAATTTTAAATCGTTGCTATAGCTCAATTTTTAATCAATTTTATTGCGATACCATCTTCATAAAATCTGTATCTATAAATATGTAACATCGAAATGTGTTTGAAATACTTTAAAATTTTCATTCAGAACTCTATTTAATTGGGTTAAATTTCTACATTGGTAACAGCCAGCAAAAATCCCGTTCCCTCGGTTATCAGTTAAAAGTGCACCTTCGAATGCTATGGAGTGGTTGCCTGAAGTTATACTTTTGTGTATCTGTTCGAAGAGTTACAAGTAATATATCTTAAATAAAGTTAATAAGAGCTCCAGATACCTGAATAATTATGATATTGCTAATCAACATTTTTTGCAACCAGTCAGAATTTACATTCAAAATTACAGACTGTTTAAATTTCATGTTGTGTAAATTTAAAAGACTGTTCTTGAGCAAATGCAGTTTTTATACAAAAGCACCCAGAAAAATTCGAACCCACCATTTTGCCCATTCTATCTCTAGTTATTTAATAACTTTGAATTCTTTATTTTTTTTCTTGTTGACTCCAACATATTTTGTCATTATATTGAGATGGCAATGATACATTGCTCTGTTTAAAGTTATAAATAGAAAAATAGAATGATAGAAATGAGAAACGATAAAAAAGATAAAAAAATTGAAAATATACTTTTGACATAAATCGCACGTATGCACAATGTTTTTAACATGTCATCCTGAAATCAATGAAAGTAAAGATATTGAAGAAGTGTTTGAGGACGCTTTCCGGAAAGCAGATATTAGGTTCAGGAATGTGATGTGTCCATAAACAATAAAACAGGCTCTACAAATAACAACAACCTTGTCAACATTTTTTTATTGTGACGTTACTTTCAAGAATACACGCGGGTACCTGAATGGACAGGTAGATCTTGCTATACTGATCATTACCCAATGTCAATTTTTTTATATTTGTCACGGTTTCAGATTTACTTTTAAAACAAAACAACAATTACTTTATTTTCAATAAGAGTGGCCATGGTATGTTGTTTGGTCTACGGACTAATATAATACAATCTTTAAGCTGCATACCCTGGTGATGATTAAAGCCTCGTTTGGTTACATTTGGCCCCGCAGTTTCTGAGAAGAATATTTTGAAAATGTTGACGGTCGACGCGCCCAAAGTGATGACAAAGCTAACATGGCCTTCTGGGGATGCGCCTGGAAATTCTGTTGACGGACCTCTAAAAACCGCTGCAATTTTGCAGAAAATCATAAAACCCGTTTTTGAGTAATTGCCTTTTTCCGTAATATTTGAAAAAAATGTTTGAAATATTCGTCTTATACATCAAAAACGTTAGGGGATAGAAGTTTTGTTATCATTTAAAAAAATTAAGCATGCTAAGATGTACCTGTGCTACAATTTATTAGAAAATCTAATGAGCAATACAGGAGTTACTCCCCTTTTTTGTTGAATGTTCATGTTTTTTTAATGTTTTGTTTTGATTTTTTGTTTGGTGTTATATTTTCAAAACTATTTGAGATGAAGGTTTAGTTAGAATGGCAAAAGTGTTATTTATAACAATAATTTCAACATATTCCCGACAGGTTTACATTACATCTCGTCCAAAATGGCTAACAGAGTTAAACATAGACCCTCATAAATTGTTCATTCTTTGAAACTGTTTCCTGCATCAAGTTTATATTATCTAGGCTTTGTAACAACATGGCAATTAAATAAATGTATGATTTCAGTTCCGATCATAAATCTAAAATGGCTGCCAACGTAAATCTTAGTTTAACCTTGGACTCTATTGGAAAATATTGTTAATTGCTAATTCTTGAAAATCGTTTCATATATCAAGTTGTTTTTTACAAGGAATTGAAGAATAATGACCACCAATCAAATTTCATATATTTGGACCGATCACAAATCCAAAATGGCCTCAACTAGGCAACATAGTTTAGTGTTAAACTCATGGGAAAATGTTGAAAATTGTTCATACATATACTTGAAAACCGTTTTATATATGAAATTGAAATTAACTTCTTTTTTTAACCTTATGGTCATTTAACAAATGTATGATTTTTGGTACTGATAAAAAAAGATCAAGATGCTGCCACTGCAGATCACAGTTTTTTCGACTGATTAGTTGTTTAATCAGCTATGATATAGCTGAAAATTGGTCCGTGTAAGCTTTTGCAATCACTTGGCGTTTCACATTTTTATGTTCTCTGAAACTACCGAAGCAAATTAAACCAAACTTTACATGAATGGTGTATGAGTGTTATTTTTGCTCATCTTATTTTTTTCTTTTGTTTTGTTTTTTTTTTAATCTGTAAACCGTTTGTTCAATAAAAACTGTTACATTCCCTTTCCAAACTACAGATTGCTAATGTTCTTTTCGATCTGACAAGAAACATTGTCGGCAGTACGGAACTCAGGTTTATCATTGGACGAAATAGGAAAAATAACATCTTCATCAACACCTGTGACGCCACTGCAGCAAATTCAACAAAACGTTTCACAAATAATGTATGGGGGACATTTAAAAAGATTGCTCATTTGTCGTTATTCGATAAAAAACATGGCAGTCAGTTGGATCAAATACGAAAAAATTATATTTTATTCTTCTACTCTGAGACGACTGAAGCAAATTCAACCGATCTTTACAGATAGGATGTATGGAAGGTCCTTCACAAAGTAAGCATAGCCACCAGCACTGAACATGGGTACATAGGTTTAACATCGGACCCTGTGGATAAGTTACATTTTCATTTTCTCCTCTCGAACCATCGAAGCAAATTAAACCAAAATTTACAGGAATGGTTTATAGAAAGTTCCTTACAAAGATTGCTCAATTTGTTTCAATATGATACACAAAGACATGGCTGCCAGTGAGGAATATAGTTTTTACATTGGAACCTAAGGAAAAACTAAACTTAACAGTAATGATGTATGAGAGATTCTTTACAAAGATTGCTATTTTGTCCCGATTCGATCATCTGAATCCTATGGAAAAATCATATTCTAATCTAACTCCCCTCCTTGTACTGGGTACCAAAATTACACAAATGCCCTTACAAACAACGGTACATCGCTGGATCTGCTAAATGTTCTACAAAACCTATTTCTAAACTATTAACATCCATCTTGACAGCCGTAAAAGAGGGCCTTCAAAAATATTGTAATACTAGCTTTTCAAGAAATGGTGTAAATTAAATGTTGATATTAAAAAAATTCTAAGGATCTGCTTGACATCTTAAAATCGAGATCATTATCACACTGTAACAGCATTAAAACTTTTGACTTTTCCACGCTTTATAGTACAATTCCCCATGAACAACTGAAATCACGGCTGAAAGATATAATTCATAGATGTTTCTCCCGCAAGAACGACGAACAAAGATATAAGTACATTGTTATAGGCAGAAAGCAAGCATACTTTGTGAAATACGACTCAGAATCGCAGAAAAAATATACAGAGGAAGAAGTGATTAAAATGTTAGAGTTTCTGATCGACAATATATTTGTCCAGTTTGGAGGACTTGTTTTTCAACAGACTATCGGAATTCCAATGGGCACAAACTGTGCACCTCTTTTAGCCGATCTATTTCTCCACTCATATAAAGCTGAATTCATCGAAGGGCTTCTTCAAAATAAAGATAAAAAACTGGCCCAGTCCTTTAATTTCAGCTTCCGTTATATAGATGATATTTTATCACTAAACAATCCTCGCTTTGGTGATTTTCTTCATCTTATGTATCCAAATGAGCTAGAAATTAAGGATACTACAGATACTTCCACATCAGCCTCGTTCCTTGACCTTCATCTCGAAATTGACAAAAGAGGTACACTACAAACTAGGCTATATGACAAACGCAATGACTTCACTTTTCCAATAGTCAACTTCCCCTTTCTTTGTAGCAATATTCCAAAAGCACCAGCATATGGAGTTTACATCTCCCAACCCATTCGCTACTCAAGGGTCTATGGTCGATACAGTGACTACCTTGATAGAGCTCGGTTGCTCACAAATAGGCTACTTAAGCCAGGGTATGTTGCCCATAACTTGAGGTCATCACTACAGAAAGTTTACGGTCGACATCACGATCTTGTGGACCGCTATGAGATATCTGTTTCCCAGATGCCAACAGATCTTTCTCTTTGCCACTAAAGTTTGTTTTTCCTCTACCGGATATGACTTTACTACCGTAGTTGACATGTTCAACACGGCGGGTGTCTTATAAGAAGCAGGAGATGCTTACTCTACCGGTGCACCTGATCTCACCCATGGTTTTTATTGGGTCCGTGTTGTTCACTTTTTGTATATGTGCGTGTCTTCATTTTCTTTTCTGTGCCGTGCTTATGTTATGTCTTCGTTTCTTTGTTTTTCCGACGTTGTCATTGTCCTTGGATTGTTCTTTTCAGACTGACGGTTCGGTTCTCACTTACTTCTCCTAAACTACTGAAGGATTTTCAACCAAACTTTACAGGAATGATAAATTTGAAGTTCTTTTCAAACATTGCTGGTATAATTCCAATGCGATCAAAAACATGGCCGCAAGCGTTAAACAAAAACCCTGTAGGAAGATAATTGTTTTCTTTATATGCTATGGATCTATTGAAGCAAATGTTGCTAACCTGGTTTTGAATGAAGTATGTAGGGTCCTTTAGCAAGATTGCATTTTTGTATTTGGTCTGACGAAAACATGGCCCACCAGTGAAGAACATATCTTTACATTAGACTCTAATGGAAAAAGATAATCACCTTTGGTCATCAGCATAGGTATAGCTTAGACGCATTTTGTCCAATATCTGTGTACTTCAGACAGTCTTCTCCTGTTTTCTTATTTATTGTATTTTTGAAGCATATTTCTCCATACTTTTTTTATTTTTTATTTTATTTCTGTCGTTCAACGTATGCCTTTCTGTTTATGTGTGTTCAATTCCAAAATTGATCAGCCTTTAAAGGCCGAAAATTCCCACTGTTTGTGATATTCAAGTGTTGGAAAATCGTATATACAATGTAAACCAGATAGCTCACTAGCTCAAAAACTAGTTTCAAAGCACGGATTTGTGTTATAGATAATTTCCGCCGCCATGATTTTTCCGAAATTAAAATTAAACGCATTTTCAAAGAAACATTTTAATAGGAACGAAATAAACATGTATTTGGAAAGATTCCCTCCCTCGAGAGACTTTGTTCTATGGATACATTATCAGACTATCGAGGATTTTGTGTAGTAATTCTGAAATGCTATTCTAGCCATTTTTAGTGCTCAAATCTAATGAATTTATACGGCCTGTAAGTCTCGTACAATTTTGCAACTTCTGGGGTCAAAAATTGTACCCGGAAGTTACATTTAAAAGATATATGACGTTTCAAACAAACAATTGAACGTCATAATGCTCAGACGTCATGTTTTGGCGGGAAGAGTTTTCGAATTGCCCATTTATCGTGGATTCTCGTGAGTCACACGACGAGACTTAGAGACCCTAGGTTTTTTTACGATTGGCTGGATGAGTGTACTGATGTTGTTATATGTTGTGATTGTCTCCTATAAGTTATTCACGACAGATTGGGAAGGGCAATTGTTGTGGAAGATCCTACATTCTTGATCAAACGTATCGTTATTCGACATCTTTCGATGAAAATCAGCTCAAACCGGTTCTAGAGGCCGTCTTAAACTAACTATGAGGTATAAGCAAACCTCATTGTTGAAGTAGCCACGCTGAGTTCATGATGAAGAACAACAGTAAAAGCTTGTTTCATTGTTAGGGTTTTCCACGTTTTATAGGGACTTTGTCTGAAGTTCTATTACCCCAAAGAGGATAAAATATTTTAATGTATTTTTTTCCAATTGAACAAAATTATTATATCAGTAATAAGTTCTAATGGAATTAATGCAATATAACACTAGTTTTATATAAGAAAGAAATAATATTTCTTCCCAATGATCCTTTGTTATGAAATAAACAAGTTGACATTGTAATATATCCCTTTCTTGCTTAATGTAAACGGACGCCACATTGAAAAGAGAACATTAATACAGTTTACAAAGTATTTTATTGATAAATTTGGCCTTGTTGCTTTGCGGTGATTTTTTTAATGCTTGTATGTATTTGCCTCTCCTTATATTTTTTATGATCAATTTCTGCTCATTAAAAATTAATTGCTTCTAAAATATTAAAATCACTAATATTTAATTTACAAAACTTGATATCTTGTGAGTGCTAAATAATTAATTTCGAAAAGGAAAGTTGTAAGCCAGCAAAATGTCGTGTCAGATAGACAAAATATTTGTGTAGCTGTTGTACAAGGAGAAAAAAAAACAAAATAAGACAAAAATATGAAATATAAATAAAATCTTAGCACATCTGAAAGTGAAAAAAAAAATGCACAAATTTTGGAGTTAACACCTCACACGGGAATAGTAAAAGAACAGGTATAAAAGTGTGGAGTCCGTAAAAATATTCCCGGTGCGAGAGATGTATGCTCTCTATTTCAGTTATGGTGTACTTTTCGAATTTGAATACACTATCATACTTTCAAATTTTGGCATTTTTTTTTGTAATTTCTAGATTTAATTCTGACCACTTGTTTAAAGTGCCCACATCTAATTATTTTATAAAGCCAAGTTTTCTTACAATCGACATGATCAGTGCCTGTGTTTGTCTATATTATGTTGTAATCGTCCACTAGCTTAAGACACTAGTACTTTTGTCGGGCAAAAGATGCGTTTATTGTAAGCTTAGAGCGCTTTGCCAGTTTAATTTACGTTTGTTGACAATCCCCACATCCATTCAAGAAAAGACTTGGATGTAGCGACAATTAGCAAGGAATTCCGCTCAAACCGGTGCTGGGGAGGGGGCGTCTAGGTCTTACTATGAGGTACATGTATGAGCAGAGCACATTGTTGAAGTCATGATGTGACTTCAAGATGAAGAACAGGAATAAAAAGCGTTGTTCCTTTGCTTATTTTCACCATGTACTTGTGGAGACTTTGTCTCATGTGCATCATAATATCTTGAACCACGCCGAATGTCCGATACTGTTGTCTCCCAGACTCAAATCGAATGAGCACTTTATTTTATACCTCAGAACAGAAAAAAAAACAAGAACCAAAAAAAATTAAAAAAAAACAAGATGTGTTTGTGAAACACTATATATGCCCCCAGATTCCAAATTTTACCCCTTTTGGACCCCTTTGACCTTGACCTTTGATCTAATATCTTTTTGCATATTTATTTTTCTCTTGACTAGACCTATACACTTGCCAAGTATCAAAAGTCTACCTTATATAGTTCAAAAGTTAGAGCCAAGGTTAAAGTTTCGGACACACAGACAAACAGACAGACAGACAGGGCAAAAACAATATGCCCCGATCCTCGATCTAGGGCATAAAAAACAAAACGAAAGGAAACAAAAAATGAAAAGAACAATAAGTAACATGTTTACGACCTAGGTTATGTAAGGTTGACAAGGTTTTAACGACTTGCTTATAATTTGTTTATATTTGGATTTGTTATCTTTGCTTGTGCAATTTTTTTAATTTCAATATATTAAATTTATATATTTGATGGGTTACCTTTCGACAACATGACAGATAGATGCCACAATTGTAAACTTACTGTGAGGTATAAACATTACTCATTGTTGAAGACATACGGGTGACTCCAAGAGGAAGAACAAAAGAAAGGCCTTGTTCCCTTGCTTAGAATTTCCCTTGTATTGTTTTAGACTTGGTATCATGTGAATTTACTCCATATCCCTTCATATGTTATTAAATATGTATTTTTAGGCCACCTGACATGTAGGGTCAGAGTGTGTACTGTTGCCATCACTCGGCGTTTTGCAACTTTTCACGTTTACATCTTCTCTGAAACCAGCAAATTTAACCAAACTTCACAGGAATGATGTACAAAAAGACCTTTCGTTTCTTTCCAATCCGAAAAATACATGGCCGGCAGCGCGGAACTAAGCTTTAACATTGGACCCTAACGAAAAATCTTTTATATATTCTCCATCTGGAACCACTGAAGCAAATTCAACCAAACTTTACAGAAATGAAGTATGGGAGGTCCTTTACAAAGATACATGTAGATCACTTTGTTCCGATTCGATTACAAACTCGGCAACAGGCGCTGGACATAGTTATAACATTGGATTCAAAGGAAAAATGTCATTTTCATCTTCTTCCATGGAACTTCGAAAGCAAATTCAACGAAAATAGTCACGAATGATGTATGGGAGGTCCTTTACAAAGATTGCTGAATTTGTTCCTATGCGATGAAAAACATGGCCGGATTAACATTAGACAACATAGGAAAATAATCATTTTCATCATTTGCTATGAAACTATGAAAGGGAATTTTACTGGCCTGCATTTGAATAAAAAAAAACATTGCTACCGACGGAGATCATATCTGTACATTAGCCCTCATTTTGAAAAAAGAACATTATTTTTAATTTTTGATCATCAGTTTAGACAAGGCTTCGAAGCATTTTGTCAGGTAAGCTATACAGACTCAGTCTCTGAGACTGTAATAACTAAGTACTAAAGACAGTTTTTTTTTCTTTGTTTTCTTGTTAATAGTGTTTTTGAAGTATATTTCTTCATACATACTTACTTACTTTTATTTTATTTCTTTGTCGTTCAACTTATGCCTATCTGCTTACGTGTAATCAATTCAGAAAATAAACTTAACAGCATTTAAATGCCTGATATTCCACTATTTTTTAATGGAGAAACCAAAATAACGAGATGGCACCCTTGATCAGAAGTAGATCCAAACGAGAATTTTCTGTAAATCGTTTTTCATAAATTTTCATAAAATATTTTGTCCGATCTCAGTTCATTAGTGGACGAATTAAAAGGGTATTTATAAAAATATCCCTCATGAGAGATATACATTTTTTGTATTTTTTTTTTCAATTATTATGCACTTGATTTCCAGGGAATTTCTCCTTTGAATATATTATCAGACTTTTATTGTTCGAAATGTTATTCTGACTGCTAGTTATAGTACCCGAATCTAATGAATTTATACGGCAAAGTGTTCTTACAATTGGCTTGATGAGTGTCCTGTAGTTGTTATACCGGGTATGTTATGCTTGTCTTCTATTTGTTTTTTGTCTGAAAACGGTTTACATCGATTGTCAGAATAATTTACCCGTGAGTTATCTGTAAATGATTGTTGATGATCCCGCATTCATGACCAAATATGAAAAAGAAAGGAAACGGGGTAAATGTCAAGGAGAAAACATCCCACATCCAGGTTAAAACGAAATTGTATTAAAATGTATTGTTGCTCAATATATATTCATGTAATCCCGCTCAAACAAGTTTTCCCATAAGATTATGAAATTCTGATTTTTTTTTTAAATTTCAATTGTGTGGAAACATACCAACTTACTACTGTGATTTTCGTAAGTGGCATGGAATTTTGCACGTTTCGGCCATTCACACTAATTGGTAGTTCTACAAATTATTGGCACAAGATTTGGAATCATTGGGTTTGCAAATTTATTTTGGAATGAGTTAACAGAAAAAAAACTTTCTTTGCGTTGTTCCTTTGCTTGTTTTTTACCATGTACTTTGTCTCATGTGCATTTACTCCATATCCTTTTATTCACCACTTCTCCCATTGTTTGGTATTCCATGTTTTTTTGTAGAGACTTTGTCTCGTGTTCTCTTACTTTAAAAGGATAAAATATTATGGGGTATATATTTCTTATGGAACGATGGAACAAATATCACAGAATTAAAAAGTTTTAATTGAAAAACTTTAAACACTAGTATTCGAAACGGATTGAACTATATTATGCTAATGTATATAATACTTCTTCCCCATGATCTTTTGTTTTATAATAAATGATGTTGATATTGAATATATCCATTCATTTGCTTATTGTAAGTTTTACATGGACAACAAAACAAAACAAAAATACGAAATATAAATAAAATCTTAATAAATATTAAAAAGAGAAAAAATGCACAAATGATAGAGATATTTCCTTCGACGAGGATGAAAAAAGAACAAGTATATCACCTTGGATAACGCCGAATGTACAATACATTTCTCTCAAATCGAATGAGTTCTGTAGTTGAAACATAAAAAAAAAAAAAAACCCGGAAAATCCACTTGAACAATAAGATACATTTTAAAGTCCGAGGCTATCTATAAGCAAGGTTGAAAGGGTTTTTACAACTTACTTATTGTTTGTAATACTTTGGATTTGTAATCTTTGCTTTGGCAATTTTATATCTTATATTAAATTTGTATATTTGATGGATTAGCTTTCGACCACCTGAGAGATAGATGCCATTATTGTGAAATTACCATGAGGTATGAATATAGCTCATTGTTTAAGGCCTCATGGTGAATTCAAGAGGAAGAACAACAAAGTGTTGCTTATAGTGAACCATGTATTTGTAGAGGCTTTTTATCATGTGGCGTTACTCAATACCCCTTCATAGATGATAAAATATGTATTTTAGCTCACCTAACCTGTAGGGTCAGTGTGTGCTGTTGCCATTACCAACCGTCAGTTAACTTTTCAACTTTATACATTTTTATCTTCTCCTCTGAAATCACTGTAATAAATTCGACAAAACTATAAAGAAATGATGTACGGAAAGTCTATACACAGATTACTCTTTTCGTTCCAATTCGATAGAAAAAAAAACATGGCCACCAGCGTGAAACATAGTCTAAACATTAACCATTTGGGAAAATCACAAATGTCATGTCCTCTGAAAGCACTGAAGCAAATTCAACAAAGCTTTAAAGGAATTATGTATGGAATGTCCTTTACAAAGATTGCTCATTTGATTTTTATCCAGGAAAAAATATGGCTTCCAGCGCTTCTGTAAAGACAGATTTAATTCAAAATCTTATATGTAAAATAGTTAACATTATATTTTGGAAATTAACTTCATTAAATATGAAGCACCTCTGGTAGTTTGATGATTAAAAAAGATCATACAAATTGATTTGTAATAAAAACACCTGAAACTTTGGTAAGATAAATAAAAAGGTATAACGAAGTACTTGTTGATTAAATTATTAATTATATCTAAGTTAAATAAAGTCAAACAGAGTCAAACAGAACAGCGCAAAACATTATGTTATCCTCAGAAATGTAGTTTTATGGCGGAATTTATAGTTAATTAAATGATATGAAGGCTTTTGATTAAAACTCGCGTTGGATTACATTATGTTCCACGTGAACTAATCCTTTTGTTTGTATTTGCAAGGGGTGGAGGTTGGGGTAAGCAAAGCTGATCCTCTGTCCATAGCCAAATTGTTTTTTTTAATTTAGATCATATTGGTTTTTTTTTGTTTGGTTTATTTCCAAAATACCTTTTTGATTTTTATATGCACTGAAGAGACATAATTTGTCGAAAACTACAGAAACTATATATACAGCAACTTCGATATTTAGATACAATTCAAACTTTGTTAAATTTTTCTTTTCTTTGCATCATGAAAGAAAATGTATTGATTAGTGTTCAAGCTTTATTAACAGCTATTTTAGCATGATTAGAACAAGCTGCAGCTTATTTAAAAACCTATTTTGATTTTTCAGATATCAACTCATTCTTGATGCTATGAATGTATCATTTGATAGAATATTTTTTTAGATTAATTTCATAACTTCAAACTGACAAGTACTTCTGTACCTTGAAAAATCTTCATAAGATACTTTTTCAAAACTCGATGACAGATTGTAAATAGAACACCGTTTGGCATTGTTTTTAACTACGGGATTGAAACAGATCTGCATAATTATTGTCAATTATTCATATTGCCAGCGTTAATTACGTTGGACTGAAAAAATACGAGGAAAACAACTTGCTGTGACATAAAACCACATTTATTCATAAAACATATCACTCTGAGGGAATCAATACCTTAGTTAAGGAGAACGTATAGGAAATAAGATGTTGAGACTCCGTTAAATGTTACCGAGGATTCAGTGAACAGTTTCTATTTGTTTTTATATGTCGTTAGAGTGTCATATGGTGTTTAATAAAACCTGCAAACTTTTAATGCAACATAAGTTATAAAGTTATTAATTGTTGGAGATATTCAAATGAAATCTGACATGGAAAATTTCAACATAACTTTTGGATATTCTGTTGAAGGAAATGGAACAATATTTAACCTGTCCAACAGTTACAATTACGACCCATTTGAGGACATGTTTACAAAAGTTGTCTTTATTTGTGCATATTCGACGGTTTTTGCTCTCTGCGTTTTCGGTAAGTTTTTATCTTGTTTTTGTCTTCAGCCTACGTTATTTATGGTTTTTAAATAAATAATTAATAAACGCATGGATGTTCAAGCAATTTAGTATGGTCTAAAATAAGAAATAAAAGGATATCGAGTGAATACACAAAGGTCAGCGTCTCTACAAATACTTGGTAAAACCAAACAATGGAATAAGATTTTCATTGTTGTTCTTCATCTATTAAGTAAGGTGTAAACTGAATCTAGCGTATAGTTTTGCATGTAGTCTTATTGGCGCATATTAATTTGATTTTATGAACCATAATTTAGCAAGTCTGAAAATTAAAAAAAAATCTGCTTTGTGACTGTAAGATTGTTTTAAAAAGAAAATAATTTGTCTTGATGGTGGTAGATTTGTTGTTTTTTTTACTTCAAGACCACACATGCCATAATGTGTGCTATTCTGATATGTTTAAACACCCTGGCGTAGAGGATAGCTTATAGCTGTATTTGTATTTGACCTAGTAAGAAATCATTAATGTTGTCGGACGTCTAGCCTTGAATTAGAGGTATTTAGACCAGCATCATTTGATAACGATTGCTCTGCTGATTGACCAAATCGTAAATATAGTTTCTACTTGAAAAAGAATTACAAAGGAAGTTGTGTTTTGCAACGAGCGTAAAACTTTGATGAGAACGAATTCAAGTTACAATAGAGCTAATTTTCTCGTCTTCATCACATCCACACAAGGTCTTGAAAATGAGTACATGTAACTTGGTCCTGTTTCATAATCACTTTAATATGTTTTTTCGTATGACCATGAGTGTTGATAAAAAAAATTTTTGCCGTTATTTTGTTTATAAATTAATCTAATAACTAAGTACCGAAGTTACTGTGAATTTATTTTCTGCATATGCGCATTTGACAACTTATGTCTCTTCAGTGCAGATAAAATCTAAACGTTTGGAAAACCATGAAATCAAAGATGTTAAAAAACTGATAGAGATATTTCTTGTGTATGAAAGTGATAGATAGAACAAAAATAGACACCTTGGTTTCATTAAAAAAAAACAACATTTTATTGTAAATTTGTAGACGTTGTTGACATTTTGATACTATTGCATTGCTCAGAATATCTTCGTATTCAATAAACGTCAAAATTGTTGCCAGTTCGAACGACTATACAATACATTTATAATACAGATAGATAATATTGACCATATGTTTCGACCAATCTATAAACAGCAGTCGAGGAACACGTTTTTGAATACATTACTAATATTTTGAAGTAAGTATGAAAGTTTACCAGGACAATAAATGCTCTGTATAAAAAAGAAAGAAATGAAGCAGTTCATGAACCATAAGAAGGTTGGTCTACTCTGATCACTTACCACAGTTGCCTATTTTAAAAAAAAAATGTTTTTTTTAAATCATATATTTTATTGCATCGATAATGTATGCACTTTGATTTTAAGGATTTTTATTTCTAAAATATATTTCTGTTTATAGTGCCCACATCTTTTTTATAATGCCAAGTTTCCTAACGATCGACTTGATAAGCGCCCTGTGTTTCTCTGTATGTTGTATCTTCATTAGCTTAGGGCATTTGTGTTTTTGTCGGGTAACGGACGACAGCAATTATATGAGTACTATCAAATTTTATTTATGCTTGTTGACGATCCCGCATCCATTGATCCTCGGGTAAAAAAGACATGGATGTAGAGTTGCTCGACATCTACCAATGAATTCCGCTCAAACTGGTGGTAGGGGTCGTCTTGAACTTACTATGAGGTATGAGCAAAACTCATTGTTTGAAGGCCTCATCGTGACTTCAAGGTGAAGAATTTCATTCAAGACTTTCAAAAATTTTGTTCCAAGATTACCAAAATATAATTTTGAGGGGTAAAATGTTCTGTGGCCGTTTAAGTTGACAGATCGCCAAAAAAAAAATTCTACAGTATTTCGGTAAATTTTCGTTAAATTTGCTTCAGTAGCTGCAAAAATGATAGAAATATTTTTCTGATAAGTCCAATGTATTGAAGTTTCCGTTGGGTGGACGGTTTTGACTGATTGAAACGACAGGAAAAATCTTTGTTACATACATTATTTTTATTAAGTTTGGTTAAGTCTGCCTCAGGGGCTAAAGTAGATGATACAATGTGTTTTGAATTAGATATAATATGTTAAAGAGTTGACAGTTAGTAAGAGAATGATCGAGCAACTTTTTGCAGAGATCCTTGCATAAATAACAAAATACCAAAGTTTTGCATATGTGCATTTCGACAACTTATATCTCTTCTGTGCAGACAAAATCAAAACATTTTAAGTCCATAAACCGAAATACGTGTAAAAACCAGAATCAGTATTTCCAGAAGAGATAATAAAAATTTGAAAGGTTATAGACGGACATTTCTCATTATGTTTTTTTTATCTAATCGAAACAAATTGACCAGTCTTTACAAAGTATCTTCTTTTAAGCACTCCCATATATATGAGTTCTAATTTAACAACATAAACGGCGATATAATTCGAAAAATGAATACAGAAATTGCCCCCTCAAGGCTTTGCTTTTATCGGATTTACAGTCGTGAACGTAAGAAGAAACCGAGCCTTAAATGCATGTTTTAATTTGATTTTCATATTTCTAATTCTAAATTAACAATGAAAGGATATTGAGTAAATGTACATGAGACAGCCTCGACAAATAGATGAACCAAACAAGAAATATTGTTGTTCTTCATCTTGTAGTCACGTTCAGCTTATTATATAACACACTTATATAAATTTATAATTCTTTATCCATTATTTGGTGGGAACAGGCAAGTTTTACTGTTGACAACTTTTTACATTTTATAAGATGTGTACTTATATATTGATTTAAGAACAACTTTTTGCTTTGTCAGCGTTCAATTGTAAATTCCAACACGCCTTTAACTTCGAAATAGTGGAGAGATTTCTTTTACAAGATGTGTTTTAATCGTATAATGTTGCAATAAATAAAAAGAGTGTTGTATATATATAGATTACATCACAAGATCCCGTTCATTACCATATTTTATCCACTAGATAGTTAAGTTTTAAAATTTTAATTGCGAGACTTGCCGAGCATTTCAAAAAAAATTAACTATCGAGAGTGGATAAAATAAGGTAATAAACGGGATAAAGTGGTGTAATCTTTTTCTCTAATGATCAATGATTAACACCGAGAATTGCATTCTGAATGGATTTGGAGGGAAATAGCACGGGGCTTTATTCAACATTAGTTGAATAAAGAAAATTTATCTAACGGATTGAAACCGGTTTAAACTTGACATATCATTAGAGAAATTTATATTTTATAAAAATGGTACGAGACATGCATGTCTTTTGAAACAATATTTAAATTTAAGAATTTTTTTTTAAACTTAGAAGTATTTCCGTCTTGCAAAGCTCAGTCTCTAGCTGATTTTTGGCTTCCCTATTTAGATTCCATTGGTTTTTTGTTTTCTATCAGATTTCACACATATTTCGGTATGCGCAAACAAAATTAACAGTAACTTCGGTATTTTGTTATTCGAATATTTAACTACGATTATAACTTCTAGCTAAAAGTGATCGGCAACAAGGCTAAATTCCCCGCCCTTGACGATTTCACCCTATTTTTCCAGTGGCAGTCAGAATTTCCCGTCCCATGGCCCTTTCCATACCCCAAAGTGATTATTTATTAACAAACTTGTTCTCGTCTTGATATAGCTGAAATATTGCTGAGTAGACGTTAAACAATATTGAATCAATCAATCAATAAAGCTAAAAGAGACACCTCTCCTTAGCGAAACCTCATTGAGTTAACGGGAAAATTGTTCGGTAGTGTCATTTAAAGTGACCAAGTTGCTTAGAAGTCGTTCCCTATTAATGTATAGTGTATATAGTAATATAATCAGAAGTCTAATTAATTAAGACAGCTATATCCCATGGCATATTAAGTGCGATAATAGAAAATGTCAGCGGTAAAATGTCAATATTAGGAATAATACACCTCTTACCGAAAAAGAAACAAAGAAAGAGATGGGCTTATTGAGTTTTTTTTTTCCGAAACTACCTTTAGCAAACCATAACTTGACCTAAAATGAGACTTTGATGCATATCATTTACATGAATAATGGCATATCAGGGATATGACAGACGTCGTAAGTATTTATATGAAATTCAGGTTTCAACATCGTATATTAAATTGTGGAGCACGAAATATACCTTTTAACAACGAGAAAATTATAATCTTCTTACACAAAGAAAAAACCCGATCATGTTAAACATATTGATGTGGTAACACGTGTAAAATGTTCATTATTTATAGTGATCGTTTAACGTTTGTTTTCAACACAAATAGATAACAATGCAATGAAAACTTCATATAAACTTCAAGAAATAAAATCGACAGCACTTAATCCGTGTAATATATCTCTTTATGTATAATATAAGCCGTCAGTCTAAAAAAATCAATCCAAGGAAAATGGCAAATCGGAAAATAAAGACACGAAGCCATAACATGAGCACGGCACAGAAAAAAAATGAAGACACAAACATACACAAAAATAAACAACACAGAACCAAGAAAAAACCATGGGTGAAGTTCCGTGCGCCAGTAGAATCGTATGTCTTGCTCCTTACAAGACACCCGCCGTGTTGAACATGCCAACTCCAGTAGTAAAGTCAAATCCGGTAGAGGAAAACAAACTTTAGTAGCGAAGAGAAAGACCTGTTGTCATCTGGGAAACATATATCCCATAGCTGTCCAAAACATTGTGATGTCGAACACACCCAAGTTGAAATTACTTCCTATCAGTGAAATATCACTTAAAGTATATATTTTTTTTGAGGTTCGAGAATGGCGTCACGCGTTAAACATGGCAAAATAAATGTATAGTAAGCCACTGGTTGGCTATGAATCAGAAATAACATGTATCTATATTTTATATTTTGGAAACAATAGGGTTATATGCCACTGCTGGTAGATCAGAGGTCCCAGAGAGTATTCACCATTTTAATAGTTAGACTTGTCTGACAAAATATTTACCTTGCGTTTTATAGAAATTCACTGTTTGTATCAAGATTTAAAAAAAAAAAACTGAGGCTTCGATCCGTGTATGGCATTCGTTGAATGTCTTTGTACTTGATTTTCTAATATGTTGGTAATGGATACTTTTGTTACTTCTTTTGGATTATGACCTTCCATATAATCGATTCTAATGCTGCTGATGAGAGGTTACTTCTTGAACACGTGAACACCATCATGAAATTTTCTATTTGTAATGCAACTTGGGTATTACGGGTCCTTCTGGACTGTAATTGTATGCTCTCACATAATAGAGCGCCTAAGTCTCATTCAGTTTTTGACTTTCGAGTACACAAATTGTTCCAGGAAGTTTCATTTTGAAAAAAAAATGAGGTCGTATATTGGTATGATACTGGTGGTATCGTTCTCGGCTTCTATAGACTCTTGCTTTCAGTGCGATATCTTTTGTCCTGGTTGATCAATCTTTGTGTGAACGTTTAGCACAATGTTTCTTGGCATTAAAAGGAAGTTGGGATTAGTTTTGGGTATTGTGGCCGCACCCGTTTTTCAAAAAGACCAAAAGGGGTCAAATTCGGTGTTTATATATATTTGGCTGTATAATATTTATTACGTATCGGATTTTGATGGGGTTTCTTTCAGTGTGTTCCGTAAGGAATTTCCTATCGGTAATGTGCAACATATTTCACGTCACATTTACCGTTTATGGGGCATAAAGGGGGAATTTCAAAAAGACATTTTTTTTAATTTTAAATGCGATCTTGATGCAGTTTTTTTTTATTTGATTCCTTATGAAAAATTGGTAAAGCGTGTCATTAGATTTTTTGTAACTTGTTTCATTCCGGCACTATGAAGGGACACAAAGGGCCGAAAATTGCAAATGACCATATCATCTAATATAAAAATTTTTTTTACCTGATTCTGACGGGACTTTTTTATTCTTTTTAGTGAGATTTTGGTAGTATGTCAACGGAATTTGCGTAGCTCTTACCGTTTACGAGCGAATAAGAGGTTAAAAGGACAATAATGACAATTTTTCAAAACATGTCAAGTCATTTTTGTCATCAGATCCGCATGGGATTTTTTTTTCTTTGGACTCCTCTTGTTGTAAGCGTTTGGATGTATGCCAACGTATTTAGCGTATCTCTTACTGTTCTGGAGCTATAAGGGATCAAAGGGCCAATTTGCTATATATAAAAATTTGTAAAATTTAATTTTTCATCGGATTTGGATGGATTTGTTTCTTTTGATTCCTCTTGTTGTAAACTTTTAGAGGTATGATAGGCGTATCTCTTACGGTTTCTGAGCTATAAGGGGGTCAAAATTGCTATATTTCAAAGTGTGTAAAATCTTCATTTTTCATTGGATTTCGATGGAATTTTTAATTTGGATTCCTCAGGTAGCAAGCTTTCAATAGTATGTCAACAGATTTAGCATTACTCCTTTCGTGTACGAGTTAAAAGGAGTCAAAGGGGACAAAATAGCAATCTTTCATGCCCTAGCCTAACTTTGTGTCGGGCTAACTACTGTGTCAAGCTCCTTATTATGTCCATGTAATTCATTTGTCAATTCCCTTACTGTGTCCACATTTACTTTAAATTACACTTAATTTTAGTGGTCGATATAATGCGGTCGTATTATGCTGCGCTTGGCGTAGCCCTATATAAACACTAGTATATGAAGTTTTAATCTACTAAGGTCATATATTGGTGAATATCATTATTTCAATTGCATTTTTCTTGTAAATGTTCAGTATCCGATGATAAGACCTACGAGCAATTGTAAAAAGGAAACTCGGCGAATTGGTCTACACAAAGACGACACCGAGTCCGGCTGTTCCGAGTTCCTATTGTTTTTACATTTGTCTTTTGTCTTATTTGTGTTTTTTCCTGTGTAGTTCCCTGACAGATTGTGGCATGTGATTGTAATTTTCAGCCATTGTAGATGTTTCCCGTTATCCCGTATATTACATTAATTAAATCATTACTCGAAGAACTTGCCAATTCATCAAAAATCAAACGGACTTAAGAGAACAAGACAAGAGTTGTTAGCTGACGAATATTTGATGTTATTTTTTTGGAGTAAATCATGAACACTTATTGCAAATCATGTCAAAAATCAACTACAATCTATCGAGTTAATTTTTTCTGCGATATACTAATAATAATAGTAGATTTTCCATGTGATACACCAAAATATGCCCCAAAAAATATGTCACCATCGGGTCGAGGATTTTGTTTTCTAACTTTTGGGGAATTTTTGGCATAGAACATGGAAAACCGCCATTATTATTGTATAATTATTAATACAATGTTTACGAATGTTTGGCAGGAACTGTTTAGAAGAATATTAGTTTTTTTTTTTCATAGAAAAATTGATAAGAATGCTAAATTGTTTTCATATCTACTTTTAACGTAGTAAAATATTACAAATTACATTCAGAATATCGATTGAATTGAGATATGTTTATTAATTTATGATCAATTGATCATATGTAAAAATGTGTATTGATCATATGTAAAAATGTGTAATGACAGGATAAAAGAAACTTATTATAAACATCAAAGAGTTCTAACAAAAGAAATAGTATTAGTTCCGGTGAAAATCCATTTTTATAAGGATGTCAACTAAAATGAAAATTATATTTTTGTCCATTTATTTTTATTGAATAAATTTGTAGTGAAAATTTGCATAAAAAGAATATAAGAAACTGTTAATGAATTGCAAAAATAAATATCCCAATATAATACAATCATATATAATGGCCTATTGATGAAATCAGTGTTTACATGATTACAAGAAAAAAGTATATTGACCTGACCCAAATATTGACATGAAAAAGTATATAGACCGAACATAAAGTCCGAGTGTTAATTTTACTCTTTTGATGTTGAATTTCAGTATCATCCAAATTTAACAGGCGACACTTGTTTGTTATTTTCTACATTTATATTTTTATAGGTGCTAACGTTAAAAATATTTGTAAAAATAATGCTTTATAGAAATGGATTAGTTCCCGTTAATAATATTTAAATGTAAAGTTTTTAAGTAAGGATACAATGTTTGTTTACTTTGGTAATGTGTGATTTCGCGATCAAGTCTTTGAATGAAAACACTAATGATGTGATTAAAACAAACCAACCAATCATATGTCAGGAAAAATTCTAAATTGTATTAAATAAATTGTATTCATTTTCATCTCTAGCTCTGAATTTAACCAAAGTTTTCAAGAACTATGTATAGAAGGTTGCCCATTTAGTTCCGAATCGATAAAATTTAACCGCAAGCACAGAAATTTAGTTCAACATTACACCCTATGTAAATTGAACTTGGAATGATGTAGGGAAGGTCCTTTCCAAAGACTGGATTCGACAAAAACCATGGCGCGAGCACATAACATAGTTTAATAGTTAAATACTGGACTCTATGAAAAAATCATGTATTTATCATCTTCTTTGAAACCACTAAGCTGCTAGCGGATAACACAACTCTATGGGGACCTTTTTTGGAAATTCTAGCTTCTAATGAAGCAAATTTAAAAAAAGGCCATGGAGAACATGTTCGATATGGAGAACATGTTCGATTTTTGACCTAATGAAAAATACCTAATGAGAATTAAGTTTTGTTTAAACTTTATAGTTTTGCTCACAGGCATTTTGTCAGATAAATGATACCTGCTAATCCACAAAAGACTCTAGTTTTTTGTGGTCATCAGTCAATCAGCCATACAAGCACATGTACTTTCAAATATCATTTGGGACGAAATCTTTTACCGAAGTTACTATGAAATTTGTTTTTGCATATGCGCATTTCAACAACTTATGTCTCTTCAGTGCAGATAAAATCTAAACGTTTGGAAGACAATAACTTCAAAGATTTAAAAAAAACTGATAGATAACAAATAACCAATATGATCTAAATGTAAAGCCAAAATCAGTTAAGAACAGATATTGCATGAGGAACATACTCCTCAGTTTCATCAAAATTTACAAACAATGAGATATTTTAAGGTTCCAAATAGAATCGACTTCATCTTATCGTCCGGATCCGATGTGTAATGCAAGTATAGCAGGAGACGATTACCCCCGTTAGGAGTTCATGTAGTTTCTGATAGATACATTTATTATATGAGTTTTAGTTATTTGATCTCGTGAAGAAAATATTTTCTGTATTTGCTACTACCCCTAATACGGAAAAATATTGGCAAAATGTATCTTAGGCCAAGATTACTTTGTCAGTCAGAATCAGGGTAAACGAACAAATACACATCTACATCGTACAAATTCCTTTACAAATCAATGGTCAATTCACGATTTTCGAAAATTGACTTTCATTTTTAAAAAAATCATGCTATCAAATGATTTAGTTAATAACCGATAAAAAAAATTACAGAAGAATTGTTTCTGATACTTCAAATATTGTCTGCAATAATGGACTCGCCAGTGTGCTCGTCCATTATTGTCGACATTTTTTTTCCATATCAAAAACAAAGCTTCTATTATTCTATTCATATTTGTAAAATAAATTTTGAAACTCGAGTATCAGTATTATACGCATTCTTGTACTTAGATCCCTAATCACTAGATGCTTATAAATCGGAGTTATTATCGGATTAGTCCATAGGAATATTTAAACCGGACCGAATTTGTCCACTTCACTCCACTTCCGCATCATATCATGTAACTGACAA
>MJUU01072947.1:0-45404 GCA_002080025.1 Modiolus philippinarum
CTGAGTAGACGTTAAACAATATTCAATCAATCAATCAATCAAATTTTGTCACGGATACTGCTGTGGACTTATAAAAATCAACATTTTTAAATTGTCATTTACCGCGTTAAGACGAGTGCACGTGAGCTCGTCTTACCTCGGTCGTCTTATCTCCTAAATGTACATTAACGGAAAAAGAAAATATTCCATGACAATTAAAGAACATCAGCCATATAACGGAAACTGAAATTTATGACTTGGCGTATTTTTTTTCTCTAACGAGTCAAAAGTGTTACAAATAAGTCCCAATAGTTACATGTGTATTCCTACTTTGTCTACTTTGTTCAGTGATGAATGTTTTTTTAATTACAGAGTCATTCTGTCATTGCTGTTATTCAATGTACTTATTTCTTATACGCAAAACAGATAAACAGCAGTTACTATAAAATTACTTGCCAATCGGCATACACGAATGAATGAATATTATTTTCAAACGTCATGAACAACATGTAATTATTTCTCGCACATTAATACGCTCCGAAGTAAAAAAGTGCAGTATATTGTGGCGTCAAATTCAGTGACAACTTTGTTTTAGGTTCAAAAGATCGGAACTTTAAAACATAAAAGTAATTTTAGAAAAGTTTATGGATTCTATTGTGAGTGAGTCGACCGCGTATATATACCCATAAACGCCTTCATAATCACTTTTATTCCTATAATGAAAGACCTTGACACTAGCCAAACCGTGAAACAGTGACATCATGCTATACTTGCCATTTGTGCTGTATCGAAAAAGTCAAGACAAAATAAAAGTGCAAAATTTAAAAGATGCTATATTTGGTAAAATACGAGTAAAATAACAAATGTTTGGAAGTTCTGAATAATAAGTCCTCGCTAAATATCAGGAATCATGTTGTCTGTATACAAATCTAGTGCTGCTGATGAGGAATTAATTTCCGAAATGGCCATACAGCTCATTAAAATTATTGCAGTTGGAGTAAACATATGTGTTATGGTCTCATGTTCATTTACTCAAAATACTTACCAATCAGGTCTTTTAGCTTAACAATAACAAATACAAGACCAGTCTACAATAGTTGAATGGAATAACGAAAGAGGAGATTGGGATATCCTAAGACTGGTTTAAGACTACTACTTGCTTTTGCTAGTGCCAGTTCAATGTCCGGCTGTACCGATTTCTTATTGTTCTTTACCTTTGTCTTATGTATGGGTGTTCTCTGGTAGATTGTTTCAGGAATTTATTAAGCCTTTGTGTGTCTTGTCCTTTTTCTAGTTAGTTTACTTTATGTCTATAGGAGTCTAGGGTGATGTTTATTTCGCTGGACTTGATTGCTCTTTGTTCAGGGGCCGACTCCGACCTGCCGTTGGGTGTGGGGTTTTCTCACCGTGAATTGAAGATCTTATGGTGGCTTTGAGTTGTTATTACTCCCCTTTGGGTCGTTGTCTCTTTGACACATTCCCCGTTTCCCTTCTTTTTTCTATTTTTTCTTTTTTTTATTTGTAATTGTAGTCATTGTTGATGTTTCCTGCTATCTCATTTTATTTGATACATATCTTTTTTACGCCTACTTGCCTTGTTAAAGTACAGACATCATGAATAAAACAGTTAATTAATTTTCATGCAATGAATTACTAGTAAATGAATATTACTAAAGTACATGTGATTTGCCCCAATTTAATCTCAATGAGAGATGATCCGCTATTATCAGACACCAATTGTATTATATGATTTAATATTAATATTGTGATAAGTACTTAATCTTAATCTTAACAACTGAGTGAAAAGCATGAAATGCAATCTATTTTTTTTAGCTGCGCACGTTTTAACAAAGTGTCATTATAGGATTTGTTTGCTATGAAAACAGAATGATCAACAGTTTGTAAATTGGGTAATATTGACAAAATAAAACGTACACAATAGAAAATCCATGTCTGGTAACCCTTGATATTCTGTTGCGTAATATTCAAAACCGAAGCAATAGAATTGCTTGACAATTTATGTAAAATTTTCAACTGATTGGATTGTTGATTTCATTTTGTGAAGGTTATGTTTCAGTGCGTTGGACTACTGTTTCTATTTTATTACAAATACAATCCAAGACAGAAAGGTAAATTTTCACCAGGCCAACTTCAGGAATTTTTGAGTTTGATTTTTCTTCCGTAGTGCGACAGTGTTTTGCCTGCAGACTACACTCCTTGAGATAACCGGAAGAGTGGTGTCGAGCACCCCTTGATCCATCTTTCAAAATTACGTTTTGTCATTTTCTCTCCTTGTCATTGAGTTAGAAGTCGATCTGTAACGGGTTTTATTCGCATGTTTATCATGGGGAAACGGGACAGATAAAGGGGAGATTTGGGTACCACTAACCCGGTTTAACCCTACCACAATAGTGTGACATTAAGTATTTGCAACACTTATGGATTAAACAAGAAATTAGTATAACATAAAGTATTGGCAACACTTATGGATGAAATAGGACATTAGAATGACATAGAGTATTCGCAACATAATGGATTAAACAGGACATGACATAAAGTATTGGCAACACTTGTGGATTAAGCAGGACATTAGTATGACCTAAAATATTGGCAATACTAATGGATTAAAAACGACATTAGCATGACATAACGTTATAAAACTAATTGAAAAAAAAAACAAGCCAATCAAGTGTCCACAATAACAACACTAACGGAGAAAAGTATAAGCAAGAACCGAACCGTCAGTCTAAAAACGAATAATACAAGAACAACTGCAATATCGAAAATACCAAGAACCAAAGGCATAACCTGAGTACAGCAGAGTAAAAAAGAGAAGACACAATTTCGAAGATGAACCACACTTACCAAATAAAAATCATTGGCGAGATTAGTTGTACCGGTAGAGTAAGCATCTGCTAAGTTTTATATGACACACGCATGTACATGAATTCCGGTAGAAAAGTCCAGTCCAGTAGAGGAAACAACAACTTTAGGTGTAAAGGAAAAGACCTGTTTTTTTCTGGGTAAAAGATACGCTATTGCGGTCCTCAAGATCGTTATAACTACCTTAAAGTGGTCCTCAATATCGCTATCACTACAGATGTTTTACGATCGGTAAAACTTCTGTAGTGATAACATACCCATGTTTACGAAGCCCTTTTGTGAGCAACCGAGCTCTACCAAGGTAATAACTGAATCGATTGCAGGCGAAACACAAAACGTAAATTGAATAGCTCAAGAAATCTAGTCTGTTGATAATGATTGAGTGTTTTCGTTTGTTGGAAACATTAACCACAGTGGTTCAACTTAAACTTAATTTAGCTTCTCATTGTTGACAATATGAATATCAGAAATAACTATGATGAAAAAGCTAGGCAGTTGTAGATGCCACAATGCGGAGAATACTACTATCAAAGACGTCAATACATTATGGGAAAATAAAAATTTTCGGATTTCAGACATCCAGTGCTATCGATATTGAGGAAGAAATTGAGATACTAGTATATAAAGAAAACGGAAAGTAAATGAGTTGGCTAGTGGGTTTTCTTTTTCCTGAACCAGCCTTAATATTAACACATTTTTAGCACTGGATTTACAAAATAAGGAGGACTGACTGTAATTTTAATAAAGAAAAGAGTAGTACAAAGTAAAGTATAATCTAATGTTTCAATGCTGTTGCAATACTTGAGTAAAAAGTAATATTTAAAGGTTGCAACGATGCACACAAAGTATCAAGTTAATTATACTTCTCTTTGATTTAATTTTTTTTTTGCTTATAAATAAATAAACATATTTCAACTGATATTTCTCAATATAAAGATGTAGATATGCACATTAACATTCAGGTGCTAACGAAAAATGAAATATATCGGCAAGCTTTTAAATAGGCTCATTTTTGATGATATCCATATAATTTCCACGAGTTCCTTGATTTGGTATGGTGTTTTCATGATTTGGTATGGTGTTTTCATGATTTGGTATGGTGTTTTCATGAAAAGCATAGCCGTAACTTTTGATTTTACTTGCTACTTAGAATTCATATTTACTTTACATGAATGTGAATAAAGCTTATGTTTTGTGTTATGTGCATATGCAGAAAATAAATTATACAATATTTTGTTTAAAACTAAGGAGTATCTCCCTCATCTCAGCTTTATATTTAGATCCCTTTGGTTATTTATTTTCTATCAGCTTTACACGTTTTTTGGTTAATGGACTTCCAAATGTTTTGGTCTGATCTGCACCGATGAAACATATGTTGTCGACTTGTGCATATGCAGAAAATAAACAGTAACTTCGGCATTTTGTTATTTATTCACGACAATGCCTGTGTTACTTGATACAATTAAAAAATTAAATCATCTCTCTCATTAAGAATCATTTACCAGACTTGGTATTGTATTCACCTGTTTCAGTGATTTGGTTCATCTATTTTTAAGTCTGTTCTGCATATTTACAAATATAAGCAATTGTTTCTGGAATTAAGTATATGAGGACATAAAGAAATATACCTTTTTTGGTTTTCATTCGTCATTCATTCGTTTTCAGAACGTTACCACCACGGGATAATAATTATTTGCAATAGTTAGCCCTATCATGCAGTTCAATCATCCACGGGAACACGTTTAGCGTGGCATGTCTGCAGATTTTTTTCAGACCAACACAGATCAATAAAATTTAAATAGCTAGTTAGCAACTCATCAAGTATTTTTAAATTTTTCCATTTTAAGATATTTTTCAAAAAGAAAATTTAACATATTTTTCTTTTTCTTATATTACTTGAATTCGATTATCTCGTTTATTTTTGGATTCTTTAAACGAAAGAAGAATAAAATTGCAATATCGTTGCTTTTTATTGTTATGATATGCAGAATAAAATGAGTTATAACTTTATAATAAGATTTCTTTGTATGAAAGTAAATTTCCATAAAAGTGATTGAATAAGATATAAACCGCTTAAACCGGTGCTAGGGGCCGTCTTGAACTTACTATGAGGTATGAGCAAAGCTCATTGTTGAAGGCCTCATGGTGACTTCAAGATGAAGAACAACAATAAAAGCGTTGTTCCTTTGCTTGTTTTTTACCATGTATTTGTAGAGACTTTGTCTCGTGTGCATTTACTCCATATCCTTTTATTCACCATTTCTTATAGTAGTGAAATAACTATTTTGTATAATCTAACAAGAACGATATTATCAAATTTAATAAATATACTAGCATCCTCAATAAACACCAGGCGCTCTTAATGGGACCAGCTCTTGTGTGACTGGTTGAACACCTCTCACTTACGTGTGTTCTAAAGAAAGGTACCAGATTTATATTTACAAAATTTAACACCTGGACAGTGGCACCCAAATGTTTATTGAGATGCTAAATATACTGTAGTTTTATCAATGCAATAACATCAATTTTCTGTTTCTTTGTTGTCTCCAGTGCTTCCTAGTCCTTGGAGTATTCGTTTTGGATTGAAGGTTCGGTTCTCACTTACTTTCTAACACTGAAAAAACAAAATTATAAAATATTAAATTGAATGCATACCATGTAACAAAGGGGGTTAGCGGAAACATCCACAATGGCTGAAAACTACAATAAATTCCAAATTTGCAAAAAAAAAAGAAAAAAAAAAAGAAAAAACAAAGGTAAATTTCCTTTGGACACGTATTTTAAGGAGTAACCTCTCATCAGCAGCATTTAAACCAAACAATATGGAAAGCTAGAATCAAAAAGTAGTCATAAGAAGTACTCATTACCAAAAATATCGAAATAGGAGGCCAAATCCTGTACTAAGGACATCCAAAACGTAATTTTGAAAGATGGGTCAAGGGGTGCTCGCCGTTTAACTGCCAGCTAGCTCAAGGAGCCTAGTCTGCTGGTAAAACACTGTCGCACTACGAACGAAAAATCAAACTCAAAACTTTCCGAAGGATTTGGTCAAGAATCATCATACATGTATATTTCGGTAGACATCGGCAGTATCTGTTAGAGACCAGTATGTGTGTAAAATTTTCAGGTCACTAGATCTCAAAGCTAATTTTACGGATGTAAGCAGAGTATCTTGGTCGATACCCCCTATAACGGATCTTTAATCAGTTTTGACGTTTTTAACAACATTTCCGTAAAAACGAGGATTAAAAATGCCCATAGTAATAAGCTTGATATTAAATGTTCATATCTATAATAAAACTTCTTAGATATGAAAAAGAAAGGAAATTGGGTAAATGTCAGAGACAACATCCCATATCTAGGCTAAAACGACCCAAAACAAAGCATAGATAGTATTCAACAACTTATGAAATCTGTAACCCTGTTGTAAAAGTTTGGCTGCGATAGTAAGGTTACATTAAAATCGTCAAGAGTAGAACAAACGCGTGCAAATTGAATTGGTTGAGAAATATACACCTCGTAAGATGGAGCTAGAGGAATGTCGCCGTCAAGGAAAGGGAGTTGGTAATAGTGAAATCAAAATCACCTCCTTTATCATATATTTTAGTTATTATTTTACCAGAGTCGATGATGATAGTTAGATCCAGAAAGGGGCAGTATTTTGAGTCATTGTGGGAAGTGTTGGTAGAATTATAGTAGGCAGACAAGATTTCTGGGGATTTCAGATATCACAGCTAGTATTTCAGGAGATATGCTGTTGTAACGGCAGTAGGAAACCGAATGGAAGGTGAAAAGAACAGATAAACATGTAAAACATGCTTGCATAATATTTTTACAACATATAACAGCCCCAAAACGCAAAATAAGTAAAAAACTACCAAAGAGGTATGAATATTATAGATAGAACAGTTCAATTTGTGTTCATCAATTTTGTGGTTTTAATCAAGTTACAAGAATTTTTACTTCTTTTCCATAGACCGAAACAGTATTTTGCACAATGTGCAATTTTAGATTGCATATTCATGCTCACAATTAATACCATGTGCAAATATACAATTATACTTACCACCTACCTCAAGCATATTTACTCTCTTTGTTAAGTTTGCACACTTATTATAGGATTAAGGAGTATAAACGGGACCAATTCACTCACAAACAAATAGAACTTTTTATGATATGTTGGCGAGCGACTTGGTCCCGATTATACTCCTATACATTAATTTTAATTGGTGTTTAATCCTGATAATTCTTTTAATTTAGTGAGAAGTAATCAAATTTTTATCTACATAATCCAAATCACACGTTTTCGATCTATCTTATTGTCTTGGCGTATGAATTTATAGGTGATCTTAAATGTAGTTCAGTCAACGTCATTTCTCGAAAAATAAAAGACTTCAGAAATTATTTCCTGATGTCAATGCAGCCAATCATATCGACGCATTTTCTTATATTCAAATAATATGAAATTATGTATAAATAAACAGGTGTGTAAAACTGTGCATGTAATGGGGCTTTAGTGATTTTTTTTGTTCTGATCATTACAATCGAAAAGGCAATATTCTAGTATGAAGATGGAAATGTCTTTCTATTCTCACGATTGACAACAGTTAGCCATACCGATTATTGAAATATAAATCGGGAATCGGTTTTTAGAACAAAGGCACATTTTCAATAACGAAAAACCTAATTACATAATCATATAAAGCAAAAAAGGATTTTATTTCAGTACTTGATAGGCTTCTAGTTTTTGCGGAGACAAAATTCAATTTATCCTTTGGATTGAATGGATGAAAATTTATAATAAAAGCCTTATAACAGAAATGTGAAATATAATGTATCAATGTTCGTCCTTTTGAACTTTATGAACATAGAATGTTTTGGGGAAATTGATTAACACTACGTTGTATTCCTTTATTTCATCCAAATATAATATACATTACATTGTAATGGAATAAATACAATAGTAGGGAATAAAAATTGATTTAATTTGAACTAACACATATATTGACAGCTATCAAAATTCTTTTGATTATTTGACTTCTCGGATTAAAAATGTTTGGATTTTATCTGGCTATTTTAACTGGCTATCTACAGGACTGAACATCGTTGAAATTCGGTATTTTGTTATTTATGAAGTTTTCATTCTACCAGTTTTAGGTTTGTGTGTAATGTAATGGTGCTCTTTTACGGTTTCTGTACCATATTATAAATTTGCATAAAAATAAAAATGTTTTACTTTTTATGCCCCCGCCGTAAGGCGACGGGGGCATTAAGTTTTACCCTTGTCCTTAAGTTCGTCCGTCCGTCCATATGTACGTACGTCCGAACATTTTCGTCAAGGATTTCACAGCTTGCGTATGCAGCAATGATTTGACATTAGGTCTGAAGCTTTAGTATGATGAGTTGTACCGTGTCTCCCCTTTTCAAGTCCGTAACTCGTCTACTTCCTGTTTGACGATAACTTTGAATTTTTTCACTATTATAGCCATATATTGAAATTTTTCATTAAGGATTTGATATTTGGTCTAATGCTTAAGTATGATTAGTCGTACCGTGTCTCCCCGTTTCAAGTCCGTAACTCGCCTACTACCTGTTTGAGAATAACTTTGATTTTTTCCATTTAAGCTATATATTGAAATTTTTAGGCAAGGATTTCTCAGCTTTTGTAAGCAGTTATGATTTGTTATTTGGTCTGATGCTTAAGTGCAAACACAAAAAAAAATGTATGATGAGTTGTACCGTGTCTCCGCTTTTAAAGTCTGTAACTCATCTACTTCCTGTTTGACGATAACTTTGATTTTTCCCATTGTAGCCATATATTGAATTTTTCGTCAAGGATTTCTCAGTTTTTGTATGTAGTAATTATTTGATATTTGGTCGGAAGCTTTGGTATGATGAGTTGTACCGTGTCTCCCTCACTCATCTACTTCCTGTTTGCCGATATATATCTGGTGGCGACATCCGTGTCCCATGGACACATTTTCTTTTATTTCATTTAAATGTTGTATTTTTGTATATAAGCATTATACTTCTTTGGATTTATGACCATACGGCTTCCAAATATTTTGCTTCATACATTGAAGACACATCAGTTATCAAAATAACAATCTCTAGATAAGAAACTTACATTAAAGTCGGTATTTAATAATTTTTCTGTGTCGATACCTCTGCTGGATGATTGAAAGTCCCAGAAAGAATTTTAACTCGGTTGGCCAGTACTGCGGTGCAAGCCCTGAAAACTGATTTTATTTTGCAATATATAATGCCAGTAATGACCTTGTCGAACTATATAATGCACAGCGACAATGTCAAGTACAATCATTATGTATCATCGTAAGATATATTTGTTTTTTGGGGTGTAAGTGTTCTGAACAACAAGCATGGTCGCACTCCCTTTTAATATCTCCATTAAAAAGCAATATCATATAGGCATTTTCCATGAAATGAAGATATCTGTAGACATAAAACTATACTCGGCTTTCCGTTGATTATGATTGTTTGTAGAAATATGTTTTGGGCAATGGTTAACTAACTGTTGTTGAGACAATGACAACAATATGGCTGGTAGTGCATTATTGTCCATTTTCTTTGACCTCAAAAGTCTTGTACATGACAATCATGATGGTGATTCACGCGGGAGCTAACAGTCCATCAGCATAAAGATCAGCCCAGTGGTAACAAAATAAAACAGCAAAAACTGCAGTATATTTTATATCCTAAGACGAACATTTCGATAACTTGTGTCTCCTCAATGTATATGGCATTAAATCATTTCGTAGACAATAACTGTTTTGAGCCCTACCAGCTTGACATATATGTATAAAACGCTATTTTACCAAGTTGTGAGCACGAACAAATGAAGACAAAATATAAATAATTAAAAGATTAAACTGCTAAATTTAGTAAAATAGGAGTAAATCACGATCATTTTGAAATGTTTATTGTTGTTTGGCCAATGAGTCATTGTTGAGTATCGGGAATCACTTTCTTTTATGATTATCACCAATCAGATTAAACTGTATCAGACATACACATATACAGATATCATGTATACATAAAATAGTCAAATAAATAACATGACATGAATAAATATGGTAAAGTACATGTGAATTGTCCCATTAAATCTAAAATGAAAGATGATCGACTATTATCTAGACGACAATTGATTGATATGATCAATTTCGTAATATTCCAATTAAAAATAAATGCTAAATTGACAACTGTGTGAAAAGCATTACATGATATTTATCTTTGGTGCTTTGCATCCTTTTTACAATTGTCATAGTAGTATTTGTTTGCTATTAAAACAGAACGATCAACAGTTTGTAAATTTGGCAATTTGTAATATTGATATAATGTGACGCACAAATAGTAACCCTTGATTTTCTGTTGCGTTATATCGAAGCTACAAAAATGCTTGACAATTAATGTGATATGTTCAAGTGATAGTATTGTTGATTTTATGAATATGAAAATCACGTTTCAGTGTGTTGGACTGCACTGGCTTCCTGTTTTTATTACAACAACCGTCCAAGCTCTGAAGGTAAACGATTTAATTCAATAGCATTTTTTAAAAGTAGCAACACTAGTGGAGAAGAAACTGGGCAATGCCATGGCAATAAAATGGCAACACTAATGGTTAAACAGGAAAACAGCATGGCAATATACAAGCAACACTAATGAAGAAAACAGAACAATAGCATGGCTATGAAATGGCAACATTGATTTAGAAAACAGGACAACAACATGGCTAAAAAGTGGTAACACTCATGAAGAAACAGGACAATAACATGGCAATAAAATGGCAACACTGGTTGTGAACAGGACAACAACATTGCTATAAAGTGGCAACACTGATTGAGAAAACAGGTCAACAACATGGCTATAAAGTGGCAACACTGATGAAGAAAACAGGACAATAACATGACAAAAAACTTGCAACATTAATGGAGAAAACAAGACAACAGCATGGCTATAAAGTGGCAACACTGATTGAGAAAACTGGACAATATGGCAGTAAAATAGCAACACTGATGAATAAAACAGGACAACAGCATGGCTATCAAGTGGCGACATTGATGAAGAAAACACGACAATAGCATAGCTATAAAGTGGCAACACTGATGCAAAAACAGGACAATAGCATGGCTATCAAGTGACGACACTGATGAAAAAACAAGAAAAAGAAAGGGGGAAAAAGGACAATAACATGGCTATAAAGTGGAAACACTGATGAAGAAAGCAAAATAGCATGGCTGTAAAGTGACAACACTGATGAAGAAAACAGGACGACAGCATGGCTATACAGTGGCAACACTGATGAAGAAAGCACAATAGCATGGCTGTCAAGTGACGACGACACTGATGGAGAAAACAGGACGACAGCAAGGCTATTAAGAACAAAATACCGAAGTTACTGTTAATTTATTTTCTGCATATGCGCATTTCGACAATTTATGTCTCATCAGTGCAGATCAAACCAAAACGTTTTGAAGTCCATTAACCGAAAATCATGTTAAAGTGGCAACACTGATGAAGAAAACAGGACAAAAGCACGGCTATTAAGTAGCAACACTGATGAAGAAAACAGGACAACAGCATGGCTATCAAATGACGACACTGAAGAAGAAAACAGGACAACATGGCTATAAAGTAGCAACACTGAAGAAGAAAACAGGACAACAACATGGCTATAAAGTAGCAACACTGATGAAGAAAACAGGACAACAACATGACTATAAAGTAGCAACACTGAAGAAGAAAACAGAACAACAACATGACTATAAAGTAGCAACACTGTTGAAGAAAACAGGACAACAACATGGATATAAAGTAGCAATACTGAAGAAAACAGGACAACAACATGGCTATAAAGTAGCAAGACTGAAGAAGAAAACAGGGCAACATGGTCATAAAGTGGTAACACTGATGAAGAAAACAGGATAACAATATGGCTATAAAGTGGCAACACTGAAGAAGAAAACAGGGCAACAACGTGGCTATAAAGTGGCATCACTGAAGAAGAAAACAGGACAACAACATGACTATTAAGTGGCAACACTAATGAAGAAAACAGGACAACAGCATGGCTATTAAATGACGACACTGATGAAGAAGCAGGACAATAGCATGGCTATTTAGAGACGACACTGATGAAGAAAAAAAACAGGACAACAGCATGGCTTTAAAGTGGCAACACTAATGAACAAAACAGGACAACATAGCAAGAAAGTGGTAACACTGATAAAAAACAGGACAACAACATGTGCATAAAGTGGCAACACTGATTAAGGCAACAGGACAACAGGTAATATGTTTTCATTTCGACTGTTCAAAAACCTGACCTCCAGATTAATTGTGCATTTTCCATCAATCCCTTTTTCAATATTTCGTTTGTTTGCTCTAAGATAAATAAGTATTATGAGTATTAAGAAAGTATTTTTCCACTGATACTTATGTTTTTAATAGAAACATGCAGATTAGCAGAAAAAAAAAGTTTTAAATGACTTCTTTTGTTCATCTGCTTCCAGTATCGCAATTTTTAAGATGCTGACCTGTTATGAATAAATATCAGCAAATTCTTTATTACATAGACTCCTTTTCAACGATCGTAAATTTCCTGAATTGTTGTGGTACATGTATTTGCAAAATGACAAAGAAAGCATTTACAGTCGATTTTACATGCTACTTTGAATTGCTAAATGAATGTGAATAAAATTTATACTAAGTAAATTTATGACAATGCTAGTATTAAATGGGAGTAATAACAAATTTATCGAACAGCCTTGCCAAGAGCCAAAGTTAATGAGACAAAAAGATAAAGCAGTTAAAACTTTTTTTAGGCGCACCAAAGCTTCCTTTCCTTTGTGGTAGTGTCCGGTAGCAACTCATCAGCAATTTTCATTCCCCGTTTTAGCGGGAGGTATATAGTATCGTCCTTTCGTTATTCATTCCGTTCGTACGTTATTCCGTCTGACATAGGGTACATACTTTGTGGCGACAACTCCTCCTAGACCGCTTGGTGAAAATCAATGAAACTTTCACAGAAGATTCAGTGCATATTGCCATTGTGCACATGCTGTTTAAAATTTGATTTGACTTGTTTTTTGTTTTTTGTTTTATTTACTTCTGGAATCAAATGTTTGAGTGGGGGGGGGGGGTTGTATTTGTGAGCTTGCTTTCTAGTCCCTTTGTGTTTTCGAGCATGATACTGTCATAGTATTGTATCCACTGATTTGGTATTTGTTAATTCTAAGTCTATTTTCATCTATTTTGTCCAAAATTTATTCTTCTAATATAGAATTTACACATTTATACAACAGTCAATACAATTGAGAATTTAAAGAGTTGAAGAATAAAAATTGACATTTATTGTTTTTACACGCTGAGGGTCGTTACCACTTAAAGAAAATGATAGTGGGCTTTAATTTTCACTTTTATACAATAGAATCATCCTCAGCGAGATGTCTGTAGCTTTTAAAAAAGCTATTTCAAACTGTGCCGACTTTAAGTTAGCGAATTCGCAATCCATTTAAGTAGTTTTAATTTTTAACAATTTGAACACATTTAATGAAAAAAATTATATATTATTTCGTTTCAGATATTTCGAGACGCGATTATTATTTTCTTTTCAGATCTTCCAGTATGGGTACATGTAGTGTTTCACATTTTTACTGCTATAACAAAAAGTTACTGGATATTTGCTGTAGTTTCTGCGTATCGCCACTTCGAAATCTATGTTTCATCAGTGCAAATAAAATCTAAACACTTGGAAGACCATAATTCCACAGCTGTTTACAACCTAAGAGAGAACAAATAACCACATGTGAAAAGCCATATTAAGCTGAGGAAAGAGCTATGCATGAAAAAGATACTACTTATTTTCAACAAAATTGGGAAAAAATTATATATTGCAAATTTCCAATTAAAACCGCTTTGAATGTGATACGTATAAAAACGGCATAACTTCATTTAAGTTTATATTAAGATTTCAATGACTGCACATGATGTAGGTAGAAAATACATTTCAAGAAATTGTAAAGTTATTAAATTATATACTTAATTCCTTAAAGAGTAAAATATATGTTTTGTCTCATCAAGCATGAACGATATCATCAAATTTAATAAATATACTGTAGTTGCATTTCATCAATGTAATAACATTAATTTTCTAAAATAAAAAAAAAGAATTGATTTAAAATTTATGTATATATAATTGAACGCATACCATATTTAACGAAAGTATATGGATTATACTCCATAAAAGCAGAAAAGAATCTATAGGCTTGCATCTTTTTTTTAAATAAACAGAATAATTTGCAAAAATTCATTATAATGTGATGTTTATTGAGAAAATAATCAATGACTTCATGGACATTATGTAATGGCAAAAAAAAAAAAATAAATAAAAAATAAAGAAAATAAAAATAGGGAGGGCTGGTAGAATTTCAGTTTGTATATACATATACTGGTCTCGCCCGTGATCTCATGCAACTGTACCCATTGTTAAGTGTACACAAGGATGCAAATTTGCATATCTATGTATGAATAAACTGTGCATGTAATGGGGATTTGTCTGTATTTTTTGTATTTTTGTATTGCATGATCCTTACAATCAATTACAATATGAATGTTTTTTATTATAGTTAATAATGCCGATCAATGAAATGTAACAACGGCAGTAGAATACCGAAGGAACAAAGGGGTGAAATTCACAAAAATCGAAGTCCAAAGACAGGGCAAAAACTAGAACACAGAAAACAATGACGTTAGACACAAAAACAATGACGTTAGACAGATACAAAACACAGAAACAGACATTACAACATTCAGAACAAAGGCACTCACAGTGTGAACTCAAGTGAAACTGAGAGTGACATCAGGTGCTCCGAAAGGGTAAGCATGTCCTGCTATGTTAACAGCAGCCGTCACACTGTGAGTGATTCAATCCGGGAAAATGTCAAAGTCGGTAGTCAAATCCGGGAAGACGTGAAAATGTCTACTTTCATTTGGGATACTGACACGTCATATCTTTCAATGATGGTATGGTGACGGCCATAGAATTTCTTTAGGGATGAAATTAACAAAGGTTTAAGTAATCCCTGACTAATCAGCTTTTGGGACAGTGTTTTTGCTTTGTTCAAAAAATCACTGTACAAACTACATGATCGACAGTAACGAATCAACTGTAAAAGGTACACTCCATAGACTGGAGAGGTAGGTATATTGCTGCATACAAAGGGAAAGTTCACAATGGGGAAATTAAAATCATCACGCTTGTCATATAGCTTAGATTTCAAACGTCCATATTCGTCAATATACAATAAAAGATCTAGGTTCAAGCTCATTTGGATAGATTTGATGTAAATACTCCTTAAATTTAGGATTATTAAGAGAAAGTACATCGTCTATGTAGCGGAAGCTGAAATTAAAGGACTGGGCTAAATGTTTTTGTTTTCTTTGAATAAGCCCTTGTAAAAACTTGGCCTCGTACGAGTAAAGGAAAAGGTCAGCTAAAAGCGGCGCACAGTTAGTTCCCATAGGAATCCCTATTGTCTGTTGAAAAACACGACCTTCGAATTCGACAAAAATATTGTCGATCAAAAATTCTAACATTTTGATTACGTCAGTCTCAGTGTACTTCTTGTTTGATTCAGTGTGGTTCTTAACAAAATATGTCTTGTCTAAATAGGTGTATCTGCGTTCTCCATTTCTCAAGACTGGTTGAGGATAGCTGTTCAAGGAGATCTTAGGAATTTTTAAGAATCCACATTTGATTCACGCCGCTTGTGGAGCAAGCTTTATTACAGTAATTTTTCAGGCCATCTCTGACTGCGGTCAACAAAGAAGCGAGGAGCTGTGAAAGAGATTAGTGGTGCATCTGGAAGATCCGGCAATGAATCTCTGTATGGATTTTTATGAAGTTTAGGTACCCAGTAGATGTAAGGGAATTGATTGTTTTCATCATTGGCTTTTATGCCAAATGATGCTAAAACCGAAGTGTGATTTTTTGCAATCTCATCCCTCGATATTTTAGTAGGGGTATAAGTAGGGTTTCCAGATGAACTGTCGATGCACATCTCCTTCACAAGGCAGTCGAAATTTGCCCACTTCCTAGCATAGTCTTCAACTGCATCCATCAACATTTTGAAATTATACTTCCAGTTGATGTGCTGGGGCTCACGAAATTTAGGACCTTTTGAGAAGATATCTCGTAGTTTGAGGTTGTCTACGATATCTAGGTCACCAGTTATAACGTACGAGTAAAGGAAAAGGTCAGCTAAAAGCGGCGCACAGTTTGTTCCCATAGGAATCCCTATTGTCTGTTGGAAGACACGACCTCCAAATTCGACAAAAATATTGTCGATCAAAAATTCTAACATTTTGAATAAGTCAGTCTCAGTGTACTACTCATTTGAATCGGTGTGGTTCTTAACAAAATATGTCTTGTCTTTTCCTATAACTAAATAGGTGTATCTCCGTTCTCCATTTTTTGTGCAAAACATTGCAAAACATTGATGTTTTAAATCTGCAATTACTGTTTTCAGTTAATTGTGTGGCAGTATTGTATAAAGTGTAGAAAAGTCAAAAGTTTGAATGCTATGGCAATGGGCAAGACAGGTTGAGGATAGCTGTTCAAGGAGATCTTTTGAATTTTTAAGAATCCACATTTGATTCACACCGCTTGTGGAGTAAGCTTTATTACAGTAATTTTTCAGGCCATCTCTGACTGCGGTCAACAAAGTAGTGAGGAGCTGTGAAAGAGGTTTAGTGGTGCATCTGGAAGACCCGGCAATGAATCTCTGTTTGTATGGATTCTTATGAAGTTTAGGTACCCAGTAGATGTAAGGGAGTTGATTGTTTTCATCATTAGCTTTTATTCCAAATGATGCTAACACTGAAGTGTGATTTTTTACAATCTAATCCCTCGATATTGTAGTAGGGGTATAAATAGGGTTTCCAGATGAACTGTCGATGCCCATCTCCTTCACAAGGCAGTGGAGATATATAGTGTCCACAACAAGAACTAGTTGATTATGAAATTTCTCACATCGAGTTAAATAAATTCTCAAATGTTTGAAAGCGAGGCTTGCCGAGCTTTTAAACATTTGAAAATTTATTTAACGAGATGTGAGAAATTTCATAATTAACGTGTTTAAGTTGTGGAAACTGTTTCTCTAATGACTAGACGAAAAACACCGAGGACTGTATTCCGAATAAATTTGGCGGGAAATGTCACGATACTTGTTCTCCTCTCTAGAGAGGAGAACAACTGTTTCCACACCGCTCAGGAGGTGTGAAAACTGGATAGAAATTAGAGAAAGTGTTTCTTACACACAAACAGTATGTTGTTAGAAGCTCTGTCTGCAGGGACAATGACGTAATTTTCATGGAGGTAGGACAGAGTTCTTTCTACAAGGGGATCTTCAAATATACTGGGATTTCTGGATTTCCTAGCTGTTTTTACATTGGGAATCGGTTTTTAGAATAAAGGAACGTTTTCAATAACAACAACAACAAAAAAAAAAGAAAAAGAAAAAAGAAACAAAACAAAAAAACACCTTGTTATTTATTCATATAATGCAAAAATGATTTCATTTCAGTACTTGATAGGCTTCCAGTTTTAAGTGTTACATACTTTGTTGCGGACACAAAATTCAATTTATCCTTTGAATTATATGTATGAAAATCTATAATACAAGCCATATAACAGTAATATAATATTTTATGTATCAATTTTTGCTCTTTTGAACTTTATGAACAGCGACTCTTTTCGAAAAATTGGTCAACACTATATGAATATTATATATTTCCTTTATTTTATCAAATTAATATATTTAAACCCACATTGTGATGGAATAAGTGTAGTATTTTTCACAAAGCTGTATGTAAAAACCTTCAAGAATTTGTGTTAAGGAAAAAATAAAGGCATTCAGATCCAAAAAGTTTAAATACAAAATTTTGATGTGCCCGCTCACTGTCTGACGTGTCTAAATTCAATCAAAATAAGACTAAGTGATTTTTCCTAAAATTTGGAAAAATCGTTCCAGAACTTTCCATGTTAGCTAAAGATGTTTAAAATCGCCGAAATGGACAATTTTAACCAAAACCTAGAGATCGGGATAATTTTGCCTCGGAAAAAGGAAAAATGATCTTTCTGAGACTCTAAATCTTTGAAAAAATACCAATTTGAAAATACCAATTTTCTTGTCAAATGAAGAATTTTGTACACCGGAAATCATTATTTGGACATTTTGACAGTCTGTGAACCTGATAAAGCCTTACCTGTTTGAAAACTGACAAGCATAAAAGCGTTTTTCTGAAATAACAGCAAAAAGTAAGATTTCAAAATTTTAAAAATTATCAAAAATCTTGTTTGAAAGATTTAAAATTCTTAAAAGTCTTAAAAATTATCTTAACATTGACAGAGATGTAATTTCATGGCAAAATACAGCAATGAAATTGTTTTCCTTTGTCATATAAGGGGAAATTCATCTGTTAAAATATCGTAAAATTGGATTATCTCCCCTGTATTCAAATGTTGCATGCTATATCTGCAACTGTGATCTTAAACGCACTTAGGAATGTTAATTGCTGATTTACCTTTGCATCAGCAATAACAACAATGATCTTCAATGAGAATTTAAGAACTGAATTGCAACTTATTTTTCAGTTCAAAGCTACCACATTTTGTTGTTAAATTAGGTTGTGCATAATGTTATAACTTTTCACGTAAAGACACCATTGAACTTTGACATCTAGATATCAAATGACTGATACCAAAGTTACTGTGAATTCAAATCCTGCTTATGCTTATTTCGACAACTTATGTCTCTTCAGTGGAGATAAAAAAATAAACGTTTGGAATACCATAAACTCAAAGATGTTTAAAATTATCTCATTATAGTGTTTTGAACCAAAACCTTTTTCTCCAATACAGCTTCAAAAATAATTTTCAAGTAAAAAGTAATGAGATGCGGTCTTGGCGGACTCGTTAAATATAGATTACACCACAAGATTTCGTTCATTACAATATTTTATTCACTAGAAATAGTTGAATTTTAAAATATTAATTTTGGAATTCCAAATTTAACTATCGAGAGTGGTTAAAATATGGTAGTGATCGGGATAAAGTGATGTAATCTTTTCTCTTGTGATAATGATAAACGCCGACAACTGTAATGCGAATAGATTTGACGGGAAATAGCATGGCGCTTTATTCAACATATGTTGAATATGAAAATTTATCTAACGGGTTAGAACCAGTTTAAATGTTACATATGAATAGAGAAGCAAATTTTCTACATAGAAGTAAGAAAAAATCAAAATTACGTCATTGTATTGCTTTGACAAGCACTTATTAAGTACCAATAAGTTGTCAGTATTTTCGCGAAAAAAGTGATCCAAGTCGTATGGAGATCAAGGAAAGTACTGTTTCAAGAATTTAGTTGAATATACAAAAGAGGTAGTCTGTCCTTTTCATAACTGAAAAGTCAGATCTTGCCAGAGTTGGTGTTTGTCAGTTCGCTAATAAACTACTCAGAAATGTATATTTTCATATCATACCCGCTAGAAACATCGTTTCAATCAAATCATGCTGACGATCGTAAAAAAAATTTGTAGTGACAATTGCAACACTGACTGAAAATAACCTTGGTGTAAAAGGTTTTGAGACAGTGATTTTGCAAAGTCGCTGTAAAAACTACAGGCACGACAATAGTGAACAAGTTGTGAAATGCAGGGAGTGTTGGAATATTACTGCCAAAAAAACGGAAAGTTCACTACCGAAGCGAAATCATCATGCTTGTCATAAAGCTTCGTTTTTCAGATGCCAAGAACTATAAATATATAAGTCCAGGTATGATGCTACTGATGGTGCATCAGTTGTCTTTTTAGATATATATGATGATGGTAATCTTTAAATTGAGGATGGCTAAATAAAAAAAAACATCCTTTTAACGAAAACTGAAATTTTCTTTCTGAACTAGCCCTTGTACTTGTATGATTTTAGCTTCATACAAATAAAGTGACAATTTCGCTTAAAATGGTGTATAGGTATTCCCAATAGGTACCCCTAGTGTCTACTTGTTCTGCAAATTCTAAAAGTATGTTATTATACCGTTGAGCGAAAGGCAACCGTGCATACCGGTACGGTATCCACGTGAGTACGCAGAAGTTATTTCACCACAGCGAGGATTTGGTTCACTATGTCTCTTTAAAATACAAATAAGTTATCAACTAAAAAGTCGAGCATCGCCATGACATTTTCCTCTTTATACGCTTTGTTTGAATCAGTGTGATGTTTAATAAAAAGGTCCCATCTTCGCTGAATACCAAATATGAACTAGAGGTGTGTTTTTGATACCAAAACTAATGTCTCCCCTAATAAATATCTTCCTAGAGATGCTTTGTATCTTTGTGTATTGCCATTGCATTTGCATCTTACTACGTTTAGTTGAAATCCAGTGAAAGATGTCGGAGAATTAGTCGACAAACTTACTTTATCAAACTTGTATGACAAAAAGGAGCATAACTCCAACAAATATTGGCCGATTAATTTGGCAAGACAATATGCACAACTAGGCATGATGGTCAACAATTCTGTAGAATTTGGTAGAAATTCAATTCAAGATGTGTGAGAATAAGCTTCAACAAAGTTTATTTAGCAAAATTCTGTGTCAAAAGTGACACAACTGTCACAAAAATTGGCCGATCAATCCGGCCAGACAATATGCAGAACTAAGCAAGAAGGTCAACAATCCTATGAAGTTTGGTTGTAATTCAATGAAAGATGTGGGAGAATTAGCGTATACAAACTTCATTTATCAAAATTCTATGACAAAAAGGAGCATAACTCCAACAAAAATTGGCCGATCAACCAAGTCAGACAATAAGCACAACTAGGCATGATGTTCAATAATTCTGTAAGGTTTGGTTTCAATGTAATGAAAGATGTGTGAGAATTAGCATCAACAAAGTTAATTTAGAAAAATTCTATGTCAAAAAGGGACACAACTACCACAAAAGGTGGCCGATTAACCCGACCAGAGAATATACACAACTACGCATGATGGCCAACAATCCTGTAAAGTTTGGTCGAAATTCGGTAGAAAATGAAGGAGAAACAACATCCACAAACTTTGTAAAGGACGGAAGGACTGGTGGAAAAGACGAAATCAATATATCTCCCCCATAATTTCAAAGACAAGATCAAAGTAAAAACCTACAATGGCCGAAAATTACAATCACATGTCACGAACCTCAAGCAAACCTCTTTAGATTTGAAATTTATTTAAGATTATATCTCATGTGTACACTTCGTTCAATTACTATTATCTAAATTTATGTAAATTTTAAAACCTAAGGTCTTACTCCCTCCATCGCAGTTTTGTCCTTTACTATATCAACGATATTACTGATTATTAGGATTTCGTTTGGTTTATGCATTTTAAACATGTTTTGAAATTATAGATTTCCTATGTTTGGGTTCTAGTGCTGCTGATGAGGAATTAATTTCAGAAATGGCCAAACAGCTGATTAAAATTATTGCGGTTGGAGTTAACATATGTGTTATCGTCTCATGTTCATTTACTGCATATTCTGTCGTAAAATATTTAGAAAAAACACGCCTAATAGATGAAAGACAAACATAGTTAACAAAAGGAAACCGGGACAGGCTGACTTGGTACCAGAACTACCAAACGCTAGTGGTAGGATAAAAACAATTTATGAGTATCGAAACCTCCCCTTATATTTACCCTAAAAATAAACATACTATCGTTATTAACTTATGTCTCTAGTCTGTTATGTGTTTTTTCCTAGTGCGCCCCCCCCCCCCTATGGATTGTGGCATTTGATTGTAATAAATTTTTGGCCATTGTAGATGTTAACTGTTATCTTGACTTTATAATACGAATAACTCAATACATGTAGAATACTAACTCTAGAACCACCAATTTGAAAAAGAATCTTGTTTCACCCTTTTTCAGTACAGAAAGACTGATGAATTAAATCCTGGAGTACTGACTTAATTTGTCATGTTGGAAGGTAATAAAGTGTGAAGAAAAATCAGATGCTTTGACACTGTTGCAATGGTGAAGTCTGTGGCAGATAGATTTTGTAACACGTCTTTCGAGTTTTTCAGAATCCAAATCTGATTTACCCCACTTATTTAGTATGCTTTATCAATAATTATATATCATTATGCTGTCTTTGACTGCAGTGAGTGATGAAGTCAAGATCTTCGAAATGGGTTTAGTTGGCATACCCAACAGTGCATTTCTGTTTAAAAAGGCAATTATTCACTTAGATACCAAGTAGATACGAGGCAGGTTGTTGTTCTTTTCATTCAAATTGAAATCAAAGAAAGACAACACTGTTTTGTTATTGTTTAGAAAGTCCTCCTTTGGTTCGACGAATTGATTATAAATACCCATCTCCAAATTTCGTTGACAGGATGAGGGTTGTCTTCCTTACCCGTTATATTACATTCATAGTTGAGTAGCAGGAACATTAATGAATGCAACGAAGGATAAAATAAATAAGAATCAAGTATTATATGAACAATCCGTTATCGTTAAACTGCAGTATAATCAACCTAAATCACTCAAAATGTGTTCCCCTGTTTCAATACCCGGAGTGATTTATTGAAAATTCATTATCAAATAATTTGAGAATCGTCTAACGTTACTGAACAGCCAACAAGAAGAATATTACACTTTTTATTGTAAAACTGCACCAGCTAAATCTTTTTTGACAGTCCTAGATAAATTGACATGTTTTAAAATCTGCTATGGTTGATTTTCTATCATCTACAGAGAAAACATTTTTTACTGAATTATTATATTAATATATCTTGAAAAGAATATCATAAGAAAATCATTAATTGCAGTTTCTGCATCAGCTCTGAACGACTTTTTGAGTACCATCATGACATTTTCTTTAGGATGAATAAGATCAAATTGAAAGATAGTTTATGAACTGAATTGCAATAATGAGATGACATAACATACAAAATAACATAATCTAGGTTTTAAACTTTTTGGATTTCTCTATTACGTAACATTGATAGCCGAACCTTTAGCAATACTCGACAATATTCATCCCTTTTTGATAATTTCGTTTAAATCCATTATAGAATAACGTTTCAGTGAATTGGACTGTATCTTTCTTTTTATGACTAACATTTGAATGAATTTGCCATTTAAAAAAAAAATATGAAATGCTTTTTGAAAAATTATGAATAATTATCAATAAATTATTTGTTATTTATTTTTAAGTTTAAGGTGACTCACTCATCACATTTTTGAATTTGTGTCAGATTTAGAAACTCCTCGGGTTTTCTCCAGTTCAAAAAATTGCACATGGACATCCATTTTTACCTGCGTCAACGCAGGTCTAGGAGCTGTCAACTCTGTCCTTCCGTCCGTCAGTCCGTCATGCTTTGGGAGTACTAAATTTGTGTGATCTACATCAATCTCCATGGAAATCACTTATTGTTGACAAATTTAGTAAATATATTTTTGATGAATAGTTCTGGTATACAATTGGTAGCAGCAAAGTTTAATCATTTTTGGAAACATGTTTTTGAAAATTGGAGCAAATTATTTAAAGATGACCTAGAATCAGGAGACGACATTTTGAGCCAATCCATATGGTTTAATCTAAATCTCAAGATAAATAAAAAACCTATTTTTTATGAAGATTGGTGTCGTTCAGGGGTATTTTTATCAATGATTTAGTTACAGAAAACAACAGTTTTCTTGGTTTTGAAGACTTCAAAAGACTGCATAATGTAAATGCTAATCTTGTACAGTTTTATGGGGTAATTCATATGATACCAAATTTGTGGAAACAAAAACTTCAAAAAGTCCCTAAACTTCTAAATATTACTTCAAGTAATCTAGACTATGTAAAGAGAAATAATAAGTCAACTAAGTACTTTTATAACACTTTCCTTGATATATATGGAGACACACCTACAACCATGTACTTTTATAACACTTTCCTTGATATATATACAGAAACACCTACAACTAAACAAAATAAATGGAGTGACATAGATTCCTTGGAACAGATTTATTTGACACCTTTCCAGTGTACAAGAAACAACAAATTAATTGTATTTCAATACAAAATTATAAATAATATTATAAGTACTAATTCTTTTTTATACAAGTGTAAACTAAAAGAAACTGATCTTTGTAGTTTTTGCAACGAAACCAAGGAGACTGTTGTTCATCTTTTTTGGGAATGTTCAATAGTTAAAACTCTGTGGTTGCAGCTTGCTGATTTACTTTCTATTTCATGTAATATTCATCTACCCCTTACATTAAAAAACGTTATGTTTGGCACAGACATTCTTCAGAACTTTCAGAATTTATTTTTTATTGTTATTAAATACTATATATATAATTGTAAAATTATAGGTCAAATACCAACTTTGATTGGAGCTAAAAAGAAACTTAAAATTGTTTATGAAATTGATAAATTGTCTGCTACATACTATAAATCTCCTGCAGTTAAAGCAAAAATTGAAAATAAGTGGTCTGTTTTTAAGAGGTATCTGTATGATAGAAGAGGAGATATTACCCCATGATTTAATATGGAAAATAGTAGTTTTTTTTTGTGCACTTCACTTATGGACAGTGACTTAAGGTGCACAAAGTGTATTCTTGTAAAATGTTCTGTATGTATTATCACAGTGTTAAACTGTAATATTATTCCCTTCTGAATAGTTATATTTTTAAATTTAAAGTCAGACCACCATATATGTATGGTATTATAAAATATACTATATTAATAAATAAAATACTGTGTCTGAATAATATCTTAACATGTTTTGATAATTAAACTTTATTTAAATGTTTTTTCTGCATGTATTGGGAATGAGAAATAAACTACTTGTAGATATAGACCTTATAATTGAAATTTGTCGAAATTATCAATATATAAAAAGGGAATATCTAAAAATAAAAAATTACAAAAAAAAAGTTTGTGTGATCTGAAACTGAGACACCTTTCAACCGATACCTCTGACACTTTGTTGTTCTGAACACTTTCAAGACATGCACCTCATTCTTTGGTGAGTTTTTAATAAAACATGTCGAATTTATCCATTGTTGAAATATTTTTTTAACATTTTTTACATTACAATACTGAGTTTGTGTAATCTGAAACATTCACATCTCTTACTATATACCTCTGAAAGTTTGCGCTATTGTTTGAATACATTGATGATGTGTACCTTTCCGTTAGGCCAGTATTGATTAAAAATTCAAATTTATCCATATACATATTTCGGTTCATGGATTTGCAAATGTTTTGATTTGATCTGCACTAATGAGACATAAGTTGTCGAAATGTGCATATGCAAAACCTAAATTTACAGTAACCTCGGTATTTTGTTATTGAACTCATTATTGAACTTGATCCTTTATTTCATTATATTATTTCATCATGATACTCAGTTTGTGTCCAGTGACATTTCCCAGCTTTGAATGCACCGCTCATGGGCAGCTACTCTGGAATAATCTTGCGTTACTTCCAATTTTTCCATATTTTCTAATTTTCTACTTTTCTAAGTTACAAAGTATGTGTTTACCGGTACCCGATACTCAGTTATAGTTTTCATCTGCTGAAGTGATATGGACTATTTTTCTTTCTAAGTTTAACATGAGTGACGTTGACGCAGGTCCGATATGTAATTGGTCTTGTTTTTCCGCGAATACCTGACAAGTTTTTTAAAAATAAAATTCTTGATATAGCTTCCTAGACAAAAATTAGTCCTATTATTGAAGTAAGTTAAGATCAAGTGAAATCCCACCAAAGAATCAATGTCTTGCATCTCCGTTAACAGCACACGGAACTATTTATTTCTTTTACCATTTCATTTAGTCTACTATGCTCAATCAATTTAATAGGTTTCAAGACATCTTTGATGTAAACACCATCTGAAGTGGGCCTCCTTAAAGGCAATATTTCTTAACCGACGCAAATTTTAACGTTGTAATTTCAATTCTATTATTTTCATTTTGGACCTTGATCAAACAAAATTTTACCACCACTTAAATAAAACTGTACTGTTTACTCCCAAGAAATAGACCTCTTTCTAGTGATGTTATTCTGGAAATAAAACCAGTCTCAGTTATAGACACTACTCTGATGTTATTATTCCGGAAACAGACCCAATTTCTCTGATATTTTGGATTCGAACTAAAGAAAAATGTAATCTTACCCATTCAGTTTTAGATATTAGTTGTTTCTATTTTAATTGAGCTAAGCCATCTTTCACTCGTTTTACGTTCTGCAATCCATATGTTGTTTCCCATTTTACCAATTTTTATCTATGTAAAATTGTTTGAGTTATATATTGCTTCGATTTGCGTATTATGCTCCTTTTTAGAAGATTTATTACTAAGATATTAACTTGGAATGCTGTTTAAAAGGACGTAAAATTTCATTTTAAAATTTTATCAATTGGTTAGAATGATTGTACATGCTGCTTTTATTGCATGTATGCTAAAATAATCAAAGAAAAAAAAAACAATTCTAAAAAAAGTTACAATTACTTGATATGGTACTTCATATGAAAATACAGATTGAGTTTATGTTTTGTTTCAAGCCTGAACTACGTCAATAAACTTCATAATTATATTGTATAATTCAAAATTGTATGTCAGATGCGTTTTTCTTTTTTATATATAATATTATCACTGTTTTATCACCGTTAATCAAATATTAAGAATAATATAATGTGATATAAAATGTATTTCGTCGAACAATGTAAACAAAACGGCACCAAACATATTCATATCTCTCATTTTAATGAGTAGGATATTATCTAAATAATTACACATTATGTAAGTAATCTACATTCTGATTGATTAATAGCCGTTGTATTTTTTGGCAAATACCCATTCACCGTGGTATTAGTCCCGAAGTCATATGTGCGCTTTGTGAGAGAGAATTGCGATGTAATTAAACAGAAATATCATGAACATCGGATTATTTGCCAAAAATACAAGTCTTGGGTCTAAATTTCCCTCGCCGTTCAGGCTTGTATTTTTGGCAAATACCCCCTCTTATTGTGATATATCTATTCTTAATAACCGAGTCACACATGTAATCTATATACATTTCAGTTATGGTGTACTTGTTCTTGAGAGAATCTCTCATATGGATGAGCTATCACGCTTTCACATTTTAGCCTTTTTTTTTATCGGAAATTGTTATTCTGACCACCTATTTATTGTGCCCACATCTCAAGATTTTAATATGCCAAGTTTTCTTACAATTGGCTCGATGAGTGCCCCGTGGTTGTTTAAATGTTGTGATCGTCTTCTATCGTCTTTTCGTCGGGCAATGAATGACAGCGATTGTAAAAACACTTTGCCAGTTAAGTTTATGTTTGTTGACGTTGAAGGCCTCATGGTGACTTCAAGATGAAGAACAACAATAAAAGCGTTGTTCCATTGCTTATTTTACAATGTATTTGTAGAGACGTTGTCTCGTGTACAGTTACTCCATATCCTTTCATTGTTAATTGCTGACTTCAAAATGACTAGCAGCAACGGAGGTATTGTCCCCCTGGTTGTTTCACCATGTATTTGTAGAGACTTTGTCTCATGTACATTTACTCCATATCCTTTCATTCATCATTGCTGCAATATATTAAACAATTTTCCATTTAATTATTGTAAAAGGGACATTTTACCCTAAAATGGGCTCTTAATATTAATAACATATTACTTTTTCGTAAGAAAAAAAAAACAAAAAAAACGTTGCAGTCGTGACCGTTTTTCGAAAGAAAAAAAATTAGACATTAATCTTGCAACAGACATTGTAGGTTTTTAGTCTCTACCGACCCATTGTTTCATTTGTCAGCAAAAAATTGTAGAAACAAGTTTCTACTCAATCATAAATGTTATTTCAGTATTAAGTGCTTGATAACGCCAAATGCATTATCTGTTTCGGAGCTGTTAGTCAAAGAAGGTACAAACAGCGTATAAAGCAATGGCGATAGTTCTATGAAAAATAGTTTTTTTACAGCACATAAATAAAGTTTTAGTTCCCGAAAAAAACATGTTAAAATTGAGAGTGGTAGATTGTAACTGTAGTTGCTGACTTTACTTACTCGACAACAACCATTACAACAAATCAAGGTGACTTCCGGTTGATGAAAATTTATGGTATATCAAAATATCAGTGAACAATCGAAGAGGAAGATTAAGGAAAACATTTTCTAAGTGATATCAGGAATGATACGCTAGTTATTTCTATTTAAGACGCCATGGACACCGGAGTTTTGAATTTCGATATTCAAAATGTGTAAGTAATTCTCCAATCTTCTAACCTACGGAGCCATATATTCTTTTAAACTGAAAAAAGTTTTATCGATATATTTGTTTATTGACATTACGGTAATGATACTTACGGTATATGCTCAAAAGCGAAAAACTTTTAACGTCACCATTGGATTGTACAATGGCAGAAAGTTCAATAGTTACCGGGGAATGCAGACATAATGGAGACAATTATCCTTTAGGAGGTTGTGGAGTTTATTGAGCCCATATCATCCTATAAACACGACAGAAACTTATTGGAAAAATCGCAACACGGCAGTGTGGACGGCAGCAATTTTGGTGGCAAAACAAGCACGAGTTATTTGCGTCAAAGATCTTGTTATTATTACAGACGGCCAATAAGTTAAAAACCGTACGGAGAAATTGATAAATAGCTGGAAACATAACCGATGGAAGACCAGAAGAAATAAGACAGATGTTCTGAAGAATAATTTATGGCTACAATCAGATGAATTAGCAGAAAGTTTGAATGTTAAAAGGAAATGAGTACACGTGAAAGCCAAAATAGTATCCTGTGAAATAAGTTCCAAATGGAACAAATGTTATTGATATATCTATGAGATTTATTCCGTCTGGAGTTTATTTCACCAGATAAGCTATGAAATATGTTCCTTTGGAACTTATTTCACAGTGGATACTATAAACCATTACACACACATAGTACGAAACCAGGTAACAGTGAAGCAGAGTATTGTTTTTGGCAAAATTTCAAGAACATGTATTTGGAAGAAGAAATACAGAAACCGAACGGCACATGAAAAACAAATCAAATGAACCTACATTAAAAACGCGCATCTTCAAAGACATCGGTCAAACATATGAAAAACAAATAATGACGGATGAAGAAACTGAGGAAAACATGGAATCATTTTGCGTTTGTTAGCACCCTGTCGTTGAAGTAGGATCAACTTTATCGAGTGTAAGAAATGGGTCCATTACCGGTGCCTCATCGGAATATGAACTTGAACTTATTGAAACTACTTCAAGTAAATTGTTGTGTTCTATTTGTGCAAATACAGAAACGGATTGTCTGGAGAAGTTCAATAAATTAAGTCATGCAACAAATATTGTACATGTAATATGTGCTAAATATTTTACGAAAGGATATAGCCTTGATAGTGAAACTCAAACTGAAATGAATAACGAGGATAAGAGTAGTCAGGTTTATTTAATAAAAACAAAGACACTGATACACAGAAAACAAGACGTAAGCACAAATTTGAAAGAAAGCATACAAGAAGAAGTAGTTGGAGAATCCTATATTAAAATACTAGTAATCGACAAACTACCTCAACAGAGAAACAATATTGGCCGAATTTTTCGCTGCTGAACTAGTTTTGGTTTTGAACTGGTTTACCAAACTTTTTATTTATTATTGCAAACCGGTTTAGAACTGGTTTGAAACCCAAACTGGTTTGTAGATTTACTGAGAACAAACCTAAACTAGTTTCGGAAAACCATCGAACTGCCCGTGATGCCGTTTGCCGGTTTGGTTTCTTTCAAAATCATGGCGTCTGGAGACAAAACGTTGAGTTTACAGGTGGGCGACCAAACAAAGTTACAGTGGTTAGCAGATGCATATGCAAAAGGTATTTGTAAACAACAAGTTATCGAACTGGGATGATAAATCCTGTCACTGTGCTATGTAATAAATTAATTACGCATGAAGATGTGCATGTGCTATGTAACATATAAATTACGCATGATGATGTACATGTGCTATGTAACATATAAATTATGCATGATGATGTACATGTGCTATGTAACATATAAATTACGCATGATGAAGTACATGTCTACAGTATGAAAGTATACATACAAGTAATGCATACCGAGTAATCCCTCCTCTGTCAAGAGCACCCTCAATAATCAAATGAAGTAAAGAAGTGATCTGCGCATTCCTCTCTTGGATTAAAATGGTATCCATATAAGTAGGACACCGAACACATAAATTATAAAGAACCACCTAACACTCCATATTCAATATTATTAACCCTTTAATGCAACATGTCTTAATAGCTACATATTGTTTATTCGGTCCTTTTATTTAAAAAAAAGTCGAAGTTGTGATTGTAATTAAATTAATATTCATTAAAAGCTTTCAAAAAAAATATAAATGAAATATGTTGTGACCTATCAAGTAATTGCTCTTATTTGAATTTTATCATTTCAAAAAAAAAAAAAAAAAAAAAAAAATTTTAACTATTAATCATAAGATCATCATATAGCTCATAACTTATTGAAGGTATTAGAGTAATGTCGGGTATTTTCGTCCGAAGGTAGTTTTCGTCCACTTTTTGTAATCGTTTCATGACTATCAAATTGCTAAGCGGAATGTCATTTTATGTTTCCATTTCCAAAATTAGGAATAAACAAAGCAAAATGCATTACTTTTGAATTCATACCGATACATCAAAGAACATTTCCCGACATCAAGTCATATAAACACAGTACACGCGCCAAGAATAATGGCGTCTTACAGTATATCGTAAGTTTTCACAAATTTTAAATTTGGCCCTACCCGATCGTTGAATTTTCCTTTAAATCTGCATTCTACCAAGTTGTGAAACAATATCAGAAGAAGTATAAAACATACCAGACCAAGCCATATTATTCATTTACTACTGCTGACTTGAAATAGCCTGATGTACGTCACACGTGTTTTATTTCGGTTATTTTAGTCCGGTCATGCAAATTATGTCAAATGTTTGGTCACTGCGTTTTAGAATTTTGTCCCACCAACTTGAAAACAACATTTCTAAACTTGTCATCTAGAATATTACAGATGCATGCCAAGACAGACTTTTGAAGGCGTTAAAAATTTCACCCTATCTATGACGGATATTGATGTTTTTGCACAAAGGAATTAACGATTTTTCGGCATTAAAGATAAAACAATAAGATCAACCGAACTATTAATTTTCTACCTGGTGTTGATCTAATTTTGACATGCAATATCAAATTTTCAGAAAATTTTGTAAAAACCTAAGGGGTATCTCCGTCTTGCAAAGCTCTGTCCTTAGCTGATTTTGGTTTTCTTTTTACATCATATTGGTAATTTGTTCTCTATCAGCTTTTACACATACACGCCTAGGAAACTCGATGTTCCAAACCAGAAAAAAAGGCATCCGGAAATCTGTGATTTACACTAAATATGTGCAATTCGATGAATCAAAGAATGTCACTCCATATAAATTTATAAAATAAGTTTTGATAAATCAAAAATCATGTTCTTTTCTCGAATAACAATGGTTAATTAGTTTTTTCTTCATGTCCAGATTTTAGAATCGCCCGAAGCGACTGGGCTACAATAAACACGATTTCTGTCTTCAAACGCAGACTTTGATATGATTTTAGTTATAGTTGAGATCCTTGACAAGTTTTACATGGAGTGACATTCCATGATTTGTTTGAAAAACAGGGTTTCACTGTGTATTAATTAACTGCCTGGTAATAAAATTCACTTGAGACGATCGAGTTTTCCAGGCATGACATATTTAGGTTATGGATTTCAAAGTGATTTGATTTATCTGCACTGACGAGACATAAGTTGTCGAAATGCGCATATGCAGAATCTGAATTGACAGTAACTTCGGTATTTTGTTATTTGTACAAACATGCATACATGTACATCTATTAAACTGATATACATTGATATTTATTAAAAGTGAAGTAAAGCTTAACATCATTTTGAGAGAAGTGGAGTGATAATGAACTCAAACGAAAAACGGACGAAATTAGCCGACGGTGGACGAAAACTGTCAATTTATTAAGAAATGAAAAGTTGTTTCTCATGTGGTAACTAGTAATATTAAAAAAATTTTGTTTAAGCAGAAAATATTCTACATCATTTACCAATCATATATGTATATGGAATGATACGATCTATGATTCCATCGGTGAAAAAATACGGTAAGTGGTCGAAAAGTGCCGACGTTACTATATAGTAAAACTCATATTAATTAAATATTTTTTCTAGAATTAACAACAAAAAATAATTACAGTTGTACCATTATTGCTTGTTCGAATTGCACAGTTTGTTCTTGAGTTCTTGAGGGGACGCTTCTGGTATGGATAGCATCAACTTCTAATGATCAAATAAGAGCTTGAAATCATAAAAAAAAAATTACACTCGAACGTTCAAAATGTGTTAAATATATCAAATGATGTTTTCGGTTGACATTTTTAGTTGTTCGGTGGTAATTTTTAGGTGTTCGTTGGTGTTCGGTGGTAAAAAGACCCGTCAAGAGCTATATACTGACAGTCAGTACAGCCCTTGGCTTCTGACTGTTACAGCCTTAGGTTGGATGTGACATTTAATTAAGCTATATAAAAAACTAATTTGATGGTATATATTACAAAAAATTGTAAATGAAAATTGTACTACAAATGAGCAATATTTTTCATAAATTAAATAAATCTAGGTCGCCCCCTCCTTTTCTGGCGGTGGCGTAAACTTTGTATGACTTTTATGGAAAATGAATTTCTCAAAAAATTATATTAATATATTGCCTTATAAAGATGAAAAGAGTGTTGCAAAAAATGACAATTAAATTTTACCTTATTAACAATTAAAGAATACACTCAGTCATTGCACATGTAGTCTCTGTTAGGTAAAAAAAACTATAGTACCTAGAACTCTGATACACAAATCTTTACTAATAAAAGTCTCCATAAGGTCAGTGTTGTCATATAAATCGGTTATATATTTTTTGGCCCTGTATTATCTTTGGCGAATGCATCTGAAGAGACTTCAAAAGTCGAAATAGGTGTCATGCGTGACAAAATTTGTTATTTAACCTCGATCATTAATGACTTGCATTGCAGACAGGAAACATGTTGCTTACATAAGCGTTCAGTTCAATAAGGGCTTAACACTTGAAAGGTCAGGTGAGTGATATAGGCTCCTTGGAGCCTCTTGTTTAATTTGTTGTCACATTAATTTTAGCTCACCTCGCCAATACATATTATTTATATCAAAATATTATAAAATTTCACCGTCCTGTGTTTCACAATGTTAAGAAAACTGCATAAAAGGTCTTAATATTACTTAAAACTGAACTATAAGCAGAAAGAATTACCTCCCTTTCCAAAAATCTTACTTTCGTTAAATTTAAAATTTTTGAGATGCCATTCGAAACATATCTATTTTGATGTTGTCACTTTGAATTATTTTATAAAAGGACTGCAGTTCCATGATAACATGAATATTCTATTTCTATTTGTGATAAAATTTCTTAATCTTTTGTTTTATTCGTACCAATCAAAACAAGTAATTTGTGGAGAAAAGGGAGTTATCTCCTCTACCCCAGGCCTACTACCTTAAGTACGAAATGGAGACTGCCTGTTAAGTAAACAGAGAAAAAACAACAATTTGGAAGTTATTGGAGCGAACAGAGATACGGATAAGCGTGTGGAAGGAGACAATGGTATTATCAGTACTGAACATTAATATGAATTTTAGTAAAAAAAGACCATATTTGTACAAACTCTGAAGTCAGACACTGGTGATAAATCAACTGATCATAAATTTTCAAATAAAATCTATCGACCTAGTGCGAATCGATGGGATCATTATAAGGGTCTAAACAATAGATGCGATTCCGATAAAGGAATTATTACTGTCATAAAATCAATAATGTTTACGACAGTAATAATGTCTTTTTGAACAATAGCATATATTGTGTTAACTATCATAATGATCTCGTCGATTCGCACTTGGTCGATAGTGATACATATCACCAGCATATTCAGCATACTATTAGACATAATTTAGATATTGTAAGTTTGGCGTAAGGTAAAAACTCACCTGGTTTATTCCATTTCTTTATTAAATAGAACCCTCTATCAAAAAAATGTTTTATCAAGGGCTTGACCCGTCGGTGAAAATTTAATCGAGTAATTATTAAGGACTAAAAGTACACTACATTTAGAAAAAGTGGATGACACCGTTTTTGGAAATGCGAAAAAGGAGTATAAATTTTCTAGTAATGGGGGCAATTATGAAAAAATAGGGAAAAAGAAAAAAGTGCGATTTGAGAAAAGGGGCAAAGCAAATTTGGAAAAATGGGTCAGGATGTAAAAAAAAATATTGGAAACGTGAAACAGAACAGAACCCTCGTGTCACCCCCTCATGACAACACAGATATGAACTAAATGGGATTGATCACTTTTAAAGAAGTCATGGGCACTGCTATAACCTGAAAACGCGATATTATTCCCTCAATTTCGAAAAAAAAAAACAACCACAATTCTTAATTCAGTGTTTCTTTAACAAATTCTCCAGGCTATTATCCTCAGGTTAGTGTCGTTTTGTTTTTATTGTGATCATTGTACATGTAATCACTGCTATCATTTATTGAATGTAATGTCAACGTACGAAGAGTAAAATCTTAAAACTTCGGATGAGGGGATAATGATATATGGACACGACGTTCATCAGAGGGGAGTATGATATTTGGACTCGATGTACAGAGAGGCACGTGATGTCTTGTTTAAACTCACGTGTTTTGGTATTATTAGCTATAGTGTTTAAAGAGTACGATAATCTAAATTTTATTCATATGTAAAGGAGAAAAGACAATAGCTGGTCATTATGTGAGGGAAAGAACTGATCAAGGCCCACAGGGCCAAGATCAAATCTTTTTCTCACATATTTGACAGTTTGAAGCTTTTCTCCTACGTAAAACGTGATTTTCATTGTTCAAATAATGGACAGTTCCGAATAAGCCAAAGATCAGTAATTAATTAATCCAGCAATGGATATGTATACATTCGAAACCAGTTAATTGATTCAAGCTTGAAACAAGTGTATTGTTTCAGTAATGGACAGTTTTGGGTATTTTCACCTCTCACTTTCCAAATAAGGTAGTTTCTTGTCACTGTTAAAAGGCTGGGTATGAATTGTAATTGTAGTCGCAATGGGATCCGAAACGAACGGTGAAGGAATATTTCTAACTCAGTCTACATTTATTTAACACTCGAATTCTCCTAACACTGATGGTATCCTCAGTGACATCGGTAATATCTCGCCGGGTATTCCGATACACAGAAACGGAGCGGGCACAAAAAACACCGAGCTCATTTTTGTTTACATTCTTGTTTACATGCGGTAGGGTGGGTAGAGATTTTTATTGATATTTAAAATTGGTGTAAATAAATTGTCATATTTATTTTACATATAAATAAGTTATCCACAGATAAAATTTCACTTCCCAAGACCCTTTAATAGACTGTTGTGGAAGATTTAGATTATCCAAGTTTACTATTTTACACTGCGATGTGTCCAAGAAAAGTGATGGGACGTTCATATTTAAGACCATATCCAAAACATCAATGTTTCCGTCTTTTCATTATTATCTATCGGACATTTTCTGAAAGTATCAGTTCCCGGAATTCACTCGTTATATCTTTATTTGGCGTTTAATCCAACAAGGGTGCATAATTATGGGCACAAAAAACCGCGGAGCTTTAAGTGATAATGGCACACGGAACACGGATACCGGGGACAAGGAACAAAATCGATTGGAGAGACGAAAGCACAGAAAAATGTCAGAATCACAACAGGAGATTAATCAAAAACATCTTGCAATGACAGGAATGCCAGACGGAAACATTGATGTTTTGGATATGGTCTTAAATATGAACGTCCCATCACTTTTATTGGACACATCACAGTAAAAAAATAACAAACTTGGATAATCTAAATCTTCCACAACAGTCTATTAAAGGGTCTTGGAAAGTGAAATTTTATCTGTGGATAACTTATTTATATGTAAAATAAATATAACAATTTATTTACACCAATTTCATACGCTTTGTTGACTTATCAATAAAAATCTCTACCCACCCTAACGCAGGTAAACAAAAATGAGCTCCATGTTCTTTGTGCCCGCTCCGGTTCTGTGTATCGGACTACCCGTCGTGAATATGGAAAAAAAAAATCATGTTCCAGATTTCAATGTAAAGAGTGATATTAAAGACGATGAATTCTTGTAAAAGCACCAAACCAATCCGATTTGAATGCCTTGCTTCTGCATGGTCGTATGCCCGAGCAACTACGGAAGCATACTGATGCCACATGAAGAAAAAAATATCTCATAATTATGAGATAATCTCTCTAAATAATGAGATAATTATCTCTAGATTATGAGATAATTATCTCATAATTATGAGATAACATCTCATAATTATGAAATATTATTTCATAATTATGATATAATATCTCTAGATTATGAGATAATTATCTCATAATTACGAGTAATTCTCTCATAATTTTGAAATATTCTCTCATAAATATGACTTATTAACTCAAAATTATGAGTAAATATTTCATAATTATGAAATAGTATCTCATAATTATGAGTTGTTATTTCATAATAATGGGATAATTATCTTATAATTATGAGATTATTATCTCAAAATTATGAGATAATTATCTCATAAATATGACTTATTAACTCATAATTATGAAAAACTATCTCATAATTATGAAATACTATCTCATAATTAGGAAATAATATCACATAATTATGAGATAATTATCTCATAATTTTGAGATATTATCTCATAATTGTGAGATATTTTTTTTCTTCGTGTGGCATCAATACGCTTCCGTAAACAACCAAAGATCAGCTTAAGAAAATCTTTTCAACATTTAAATAAAAATTTTTTACCATCAACAAGCCAACAATTGTCTCCAGACAGTCGTCATGTACAAGTGGCAATGAAATAATTATAAACACAGACGCGATTTATTTGAAATTGAAGTATTACATTTGTCCCTGTATTTTTGCGTTGGATTTACTCTACTTTTGAATTGAATTTTTGTGAGATTCATATTCTGGATTTTAAATCAATTAAATCAAGTTATAATAAATAATCAGGATATATCAAGGATTTATTCACTATTTTGATCATAGAGAAGCATGTCAGTACTTGCATCTGAAGTACTGGCATAGATTGTTGAATTGTTTGTTATTTTAAAAATGGCAAGTTTTTTTATTATTGCAAATGAGAAATTCTGGGATATATAGTTATTTATGTTCACGAAAAAATATCCTAATTAATATAGAGTCAAACAACAGGAGACACATTTAATGACGTTCTTCGTCTTTAAGTAAACTCTGAAATTTCAGGATCATCCAGCCTTACACCATTCCGGCCCTATGCCAGTTCGGTGTAGGTCTATCCAGCCGTGATCTATCCGTCCCTGTATTTTTAATTGATACTTTATTGTTGTTTTGTTTTGTGTGGTGATAGGAAGTAGTATTATTGTTCTGACATTTATTGACGCAGTTAAATGGATAAAATGAAATGAAAATAACAACAAAAACAAGACATGCATGAAAAATAATAATAAAACTAAACTAAATATGTAATTATTTATAAAATATTTTAATTCATTTAAGAATATCGCGCAACTAACATGGTCGGAAAACAACAGTTATACATAAAATGTCGGAAGACCAAATCGACTTTTAAGACAGGTCGGATTGGAATCAGGCCGGAAAAAAAGGACCGGATAGGCAAATAAGAATGGGTTGTAAGACCGGAACGCCTTGTTACCTAACGTTAACACCCCTAATCACTACCCTTTACCAACAGGTGATAAATGTAAAACTGTCCAGTTTTTTTAATAAAGGACAGGTGTGTCAACTTATTGGATAGTTTTGATGAACTTATTGAACTGTTACTCTAACCTAGTGTCCTTGTATGAAAAGAACAAAAGATTACATCACAATTATGTTATAATACCATATTTACATGTGTCTTGGTGTTATTATTAATACCATATGAATTATTATTTTGTATGATTATACTTTATTATTAAAAATTGTTATTCTTTAAATATATTTTATAGTTATTAAAGCGAAGATAACAAGAAACTCCTACAATGGAAAAAGATTACAGTCATAGAGGTTGTTTTTATTCTTTACGCATTTAAGGTTAGAAACCACCAATTCATTTCTTTAACATTTTCATCTGAATTTCCCCATATTCAAATCTGTCTGGACAATTCATCTTAAGTTTAACCTGTATGAAACCATATATATTTTCCGAAAAGCGCATATCTCGTCACCATCATATAAAAATTGCAGCCTCCTACGAGAGTTCCGAAGGTTGGAAAACCCCTATCTATAAATATAAACGATTACGACCAAATTATTACGCAATCATAGTGTACCGGAAAACATCTATGATTAGTATTCAAGGAATCATTCTAGTCAATTAACCTTGGTCTCAAAATAAGCCTGATACATCAATGTTCAAACAGGTGTATCATTTATTTCATTAAAATTAGTATTAAGCATTTTTCATCTCTGAGTTGATGCCTCTGTTGGAGGAATGTTAGGGCATTTTCAACTCCATAGGTAAGTAATAAATATTTTAACGAAAGGATATGGAGTAAATGAACATGAGACCATAACACATATGTTTACTTCAACTGCGATAATTTTAATGAGCTGTATGGCCATTTCGGAAACTAATACCTGATCAGCAGCACTAGAACCCAAACAAAGGAAATCCATAATTTCAAAAAATGTTGAAAATCTATAAAACCAAACGAAATCCGAAATATCAGTACATCAAATATAGCTAAGTCAACTTACGATAGAGGGAGTTAATCCTTAGGTTTTAGAATTTACATAAATTTAGAGAACAGTCATTGAACAAAGTGTACGCCGATTTTACTTGCCAACTAACAATATCTAAATTGACGATTTTTTACGAATGAGTAACGCCCATTGCACAGCCATGGAAAAAAAATGGATAACAGGAAACACTTAAAATGGCTGAAAATTATAATCACATGCCACAATCTGCTAGGGAACTACACAAGAAATACACGAACTAGACAAAAGACAAACAAAGACAACAATAGGAACTCGGGACAGCGGGACTTGGCACCGGTGCTATATCTTTTTGTGAATTTAGGACTTTGACTCAGATCTTATTTGTTATTGGTTGTCAATGGTCTTTAAACATCTTATGGTTTTTGGCCTTCCAAAAATTGTGTCAATGGTCTGTATTGAAGATCCACAAGTTGTGGAATGGCCATCTACAGAAACTTAATTTAGAGGTACTTCGGTATGTAATAATTTTGAAGTAATTTTTAATTTGATATGATTTATTTGATACTGTTGTTTATTACAAACATATAATCTAGTGCATCAGAGAACTTTGTGAGATTATAGATTGAGAAATATGTCACAATCACACAGAATCAATTTACAATAATGATATATATGCTGTAAAAGGGGATATTTTCGCGTGGTTTAAATTTCGCGAATTTGATATCTAAACCTATTCGTGAGGGTTTATTTTCGCGTTTCTCATTTAGGTTTCGTTACATATGTAATGAAAACAAATTTACGCGAGGGGGAAATTTTCTCGAATATGTGCCAATCGCGAAATTAGCGAAAATAAAGCCCTCGCGAAAATTTCCCCGTTTACAGTAATTAAATGTCTTTAAATAAATTTTCTACATATAGATACATATAAAATTACACCATTAGAGTGCTTGTTTGCAAATTCATATATAGAATAAGTTGTCAGTATTTTCATGCAAAACAAACAGTAATATGTTCGGATAAATATCTTCAAACATTAATTTTGAAGAATTCAGTTGAATTAAAAATAAAAACTAGTTTGTATATCCATTTACATCACAAAACAATTACTGTAAAAGTACATTGGAGCACAGAAAACTGATTTTTAAGTCTCATAAATACTTAAAGCCGAAAGCCGATTTTGTTTTGAAATTTGCAAAATTAGATCTTATTTTTGTAAATTTTATTGAAAACTAAGGAGTATCTCTCTCATGCAAAGCTCTGCCCTTAGCTGGTTTTGGTTTTCCATTTAGATCATATTAATTATGTGTTCTGAATCAGTTTTTTAAAAAATTTTGTGATTTATGGTCTTCACAATGTTTAGATTTTATCTGCACTGAAGAGGCAGAAGTTGTAAAAACGGTCATATGCAGAAATTAAATTTACAGTAAGTTCAGTATTTGGTTATTCGTTGACCGAATAAACGTCGTCTTCCTTGCCCTTTATTTCACAATTGTAACAGACAAATGTTCTTGCGTTGGAAGAAATAGGGAAGAAGGAAATGGTGAAGCAAGTAAAATATGAACAAGTCTTATTAAGCTCAATGACTGATATTGTGGTACTCATGTGAACAATCCGTAATTGTTCTATAGCTCAAGTCTAATTAGCCTCAATGGCTGATAATGTGGTTTTGCTATGTTTCATAGTAGAGCACCATTAGCGAATAACAGCAATTATATTTTTAAATCCCACAATTAAAGCGTCAAGAAATAGTTAACAATATGAATATTACCATTTTTTTTTAAAATGCAGCACCAAAAACGTTTTTTGACAGTCCTAAATAAATTGAGGATCAAATCTACATTATAAACCGATTTTATATAAGTCTAGAGAGAAAACGTTTTATAATTAAATTGATATATAATTGTATACTGAAGTGACTATAATAGGAAAAGGCTTTTATTTCAATCTCAGTTTCAGCTCTGAGAGACGTGATGAGTGCCACAATGACATCTTTCTCGGTATGAATCAATCCAGAATGTAAGGCAGTTTTTAAATTGACATTTGTAATAATGGGATGACATAACATACAAAATAACAAAATATATGTTTTTTGGATATCTCTATTGCGTAATATTGATAATTGAACCGTAAGAAGTACTCGAAAATATATAAATGAAGAAACACATGCAGTTGAGCAACAGTGATCTAATAAAAACCATGGATGAGGTTAGGTGTACCGGTAGATTTAACATCTCCTGCTTTTTATAAGACACCCGCCGTGTTGAACATGTCAACTCCGGTAGTAAAGTCAAAGTATGCATTGAAGAGAAATAAGTTGTCGAAATGCGCATATGCAAAAACTAAATTCACAGTAATTCGGAAATTTGTTATTTAAAATTATTTTTAAGGAATGATTTTGGAATATTTATTACATGTAATAATTAACAATGAATTATTTGTTGTATGAATATCTTGTTTAAGTGCAATATATCATGATGGACACAAATTTTAACGTTGTAATTTCAAAGTAGAACCAGTTGTATTGTTTTGAACCTTGGCACACAATATTGCCCCCTTAATAAAAATGAATGTGATGTTGTCTTACAAGAAATAGACTTCTTGCTGGTGCCATTATACTGGAACTAAAACTAGTCCAAGTAATGATATAATTTACCGGAAACATACTCAATCTCTCTGATATTTTGGACACAAACTAAAGAAAAATTCCAGTTCAGTGTTAGCTGTTAGTAATTTCATTCTATTTCAATTCAGTTAAGCCATCTATCAGTAGTTTAACCGTCTGCAATCTACAAAGAAGTTTCCAATTTAATCAATATTCACTATTCATATGCAGAAAATAAGTTAACAGTAGCTTCGGTATTTTGTTGTTTATTTATATAAAATGGTTTGATGAAATCCTCATGGTTACTTGAAGAACTGCAATGAAAATTTTGTTCCATTGCTTGGTTTAATAATACATTTGTAGAGACTTTATCTCATGTGCTCTAATTGTTGTTTTATATATAGCTATGATTTTCGCATTATTTTCCTTCTTGGAATATTTGTTTTATAAGCATGTATTACTGTATAAAAAGAGATATTATTTTATCAATTGGTTCGAATGATTGCACATTTTGCTTTTATGCATGTATGCTAAAATAATTAAACATAAAAACAATTGTTAAAACTAGAAGTGGTGCCATCAGAAATATTTGCCATCCCCGCAATTCCCTGTTTGGCTCAAAAAACAGTGTTCCACTGACAAGCTCACATGTGTCAAAATCGACATCTTGGGCCTCTTGTTTGTACCAAGACCACTATCAAAAATCGGAAAGCGTATTTCACATCTGCAGACTACATGCTACAATTCTATTACAAAATTAAATCCATAAATCCACAAATGTAGGAGGAGTTCCCCTGACAAGCTCACATGTGTCAAGATTGACATCATGGGCCTCTTGTTTGCACCAAGACCAATATCCAAAATCCGAAAGCTTTTTGCACATCTTCAGCCTATTTGCAACAATTCTATAACAAAATTAAATCCATAAATTCAAAAATGTGGAGGAGTTCCACTGACAAGCTCACATGTGTCAAAATTGACATCTTTTTCTTCAGAAAAGTGCGGGGATTAAAAGTTACAATTACTTGACATGGTTCTTCAAATGAAAAGATATATTGAGTTTATGTTTTGATTAAAGCGTGAACACCGTCAATAAACCTCATAATTTTATTATGTGATTCAAAACTTAATGTCAGATACGAATTTTTTTTAAATATAATAGCATCACTTGAATCATAATAATATGATATAGAATGTATTTTGTTGAACAATGAAAACAAAATGGCACCAAAAATATTCAAAAATCTCATTTCAACGTAGGAAATTATCCAGATAATAAGCGAGTCGCGCATGCAATCTATATTAAGCCAAATATACATTTAATTACTGTAAAAGGCGCATTTTACCCTTCAATGTTTTCCAAATATTTATAATATCACCGTTGGACAGCTTACTTTTTCGTTCGTCAGTTTAAGCGCCATTTTATCTCCCTTGTATACTAAGTCTACCTCCTTAAATCAGAATTTTCTCAACTATGTTTTTGACAATTTAGAACTATCATGATCAAATAACTAAAAACCGAAGTTACTGTGAATTTAAATTCTGCATATGCGCATTTCGACAATTTATAACTCTTCAATGCAGATAAAATCCAAATGTTTAAAAAATGATAAAGAACAATAAAGCGACATAGAGTGAATGCACATTGGACAAAATCCTTACAAATACATGGTAAGATTAAGCAAATAAAACAACGCTGTGGTTTGTACTCATACAAAAAAAAAACCACTATTCGTACGTTTTGGTGTGCAAAAGGGGAACTGAACTTAAAATACACGATTTTACTTTATATCCATCAAATGAAACAAACAATGGTTAATTTTAAATCTGTCATGTAAAATGGTTTTTATGATTGGAAAAGTGCAAATTCATCAAGAAAAATAACAAAGTAGTTGTAATAGATCAGTGAATTAGCCACTTTAGAGCGTATTGGATTACTGCACAAGTTAGCATTGCAAGACCGTTTGTATCTATATGACATAAGGAAAATCTAAAATCGTTCATGAAAAGTGTTGGTCAACGTACTTTTCAAACTTACTTTTGCAATTTTAAACCTATAATTACACTGGATTCACCTAAACGATTTGAAAGGTGTCATCACCAGTTTGACAGAAATAAACATTTTATCAATGCAAATTTTTTTATAGTTTTGTAAAAGGGTTTTTATGATTTTATTTTTTCTGTAAAACAAAAAAAAAATATTTATGTCACCGTGCTTTTAACGAATATTTTGAAAGTTTCTGCAATAAAGAATTTTTAAGGAAAAGGGGAGCTCAACACGGCGGGTGTCTTATAAGAAGCAGGAGATGCTGACTCTACCGGTGCACCTGATCTCACCCATGGTTTTATATTGGGTCCGTGTTGTTCATCTTTGTTCTTTTCTGTGCTGTACCCATGTTGTGTCTTTGTTTTTTTCTGCATTTTTTGTTTCTGGTGTTGCCATTGTCCTTGGATTGTTCGCTTTTAGATTGACGGTTCGGTTCTCACTTACTTTATATCAAATTGGACTAAATAATGTCATTTCACACCTGGCAGTCATTTCTGACGTCACAAGGAAAAAAATGTCATTCTCTGTGTGACTCGAAAATCAAACCATTCCCGTATTTTACTGTGTGTGTGTTTTTTTTATTTTATTTATTTATTTTTTTTGTTTTTGTTTTTATCCCCGCACTTTTCTGAAGAAAATGCGGGGATATTGTTTTGGTCCCGTCCGTCCGTCCGTCCGTCTGTCCATTAGATGGACCTTGTCAGTGCAACTCCACCTACATTTTTGGATTTATGGCTTTTATTTTGTTATAGAATTGTTGCATATAGTCTGCAGATGTGAAATAACCCTTCAGATTTTTGATATTGGTCTTGGTACAAACAAGAGGCCCCCAGATGTCAATTTTGACACACATGAGCTTGTCAGTGGAATTCCCCCTTCATTTTTCATAGTCTTCAGATGTGCAATAATCCTTCAGATTTTTTATTTTTGTCTTTGTGCAAACAAGAGGCCCCATGATGTCAATCTCCACACATGTGAGCTTATCAGTTGAACTCCACCTACGTTTTTGGATTTATGGATTTAATTTTGTAATAGAATTGTAGCATGTAGTCTGCAGATGTGCAATAAGCTTTCGGATTTTTGATATTGGTCTTGGTACAAGCAAGAGGCCTCATAAAGTTTGATTTTGACACATGTCAGCTTGTCAGTGGAACTCTGTTTTCTGTGTCAAACAATGAAGTGCGGGGATGGCCATCATTTCTGATGGCACCACTTCTAGTTGTTTTTGTTTTTGTCTTTTGTTTTTGTAAAATTCAAAATTGAATTGAACAGCGCAACAGTGTCTATCTAACTTTACTCGAGAAACATCGAATCAAAGAAATTATTTCGCACAATTCTATAATTCTCACATCTGTCTATGAATTACTTTTTGTTAAACGCAAATGCGTACCAAGACAATGAATGTTTTAGTCATTAAAGCCAATTTTATATATCTTAACGCAGAAAGAAATTGAAGTTGCTACTTCAAAGGCTTTCATTTTTCAACTATTGGAAAAATATTGAAACTAGTTTAACCATTAAATTGTATATAAATAAAATAATACCGAAGTTACTGTTAATTTATTTTCTGCATATGCGCATTTCGACAACTTATGTCTCATCAGTGCAGATCAAACCAAAACTTTTGGAAGTCCATGAACCAAAACATGTATATAAGTACATAACATCAAGCCTCACAACATTGTAAAATGAAATTAAGTTCGTAAACATTCGTTTCGACTACTTTACCCAACAAATATTTGATTTGATTTCCTATAGTAAAATAAACATAAGAATAAAATAAAACCCATGTAGACTAAATACTATATACTGACTACAAAACCACTATTTGTAAGAAGGGAGGAAAGAGACATAACGTTATTATCTTGAAGGAGTGCATATCGCTAAAACTATGACATCTTAGAAGTTCAAAGCTAATTTAACGGATTCACGTTGACTATCCCGTTAATATC
>MJUU01072949.1:0-26364 GCA_002080025.1 Modiolus philippinarum
CAAAGAAACTACCTGGCCAATTAAAACAAAAATTAGACACAAGTATCCATTAATGATCTGTTTTAAAATGTTCTGTAGGTTTACAATTCTTTCGAAATGTGCCAGCAGTTATGTAACAGTGGATTCATTCCGGCAGTGTATTTCTTCCTTTTAGATAAGATGCACTAGGGTAGAATATCCACAACATCTAATTGACCAATCACAAAGGAGCACTGACCGTGACGGAATAAACATCAAGGTAGAAATACAATAGGTTGTTTATATACCCGTAAATTCTGCACGCCGGAAAGAAAGTACGCTGACATTTGTACAGTTTAACTCATAACTATTCGGAAAACTTTGAAAGGTTTTGAAAAATTGTTTTAAACATAAGGAGTATCTCCCTCTTGCAAAGCTCTGTCCTTATCTGAGTTTGGCTTTCCTTTTTGGATCATTTTGGTAATTTGTTCTCTATCAGATTTTACATATATTTCGGTTTATGGATTTTCAAATGTTTTGATTGGATCTGCACTGAAGAGACATAAGTTGTCGAGATGCGCATATGCAGAAAATAAATTGACATGAACTTCGGCATTTTGAAATAGAACTAAAATTAGCCACAATGTCCCCTGAGAAATTCCATAAAAATAGTGTCCAATAGGTCTGCATGTCATCTTGAATGCCTGCCGATCGGAGGAATATTTTTAAATAAGTTCCCATAGAAAACGTTTTCAAAGATCTGATTCAACAAGGAACTCTGGAATCAAACTTGTTCCCAATGGCCTTTATGTTGCCGCCTTTGGCAAATGTTTCTGCTGTCTATCCGTCTCCTCCAAGATGGTTGATGGCTGTACACATGGTTAACAATAGACTCTATAAAACGAAGAGTTGTATTTATTTACAAAGGAAACGGTAAACACCTACAATGGCTGAAACTTACAATCACATGTCACAATCAACAACCGAAGTGCTCTAAAAAAATAGAAATGAAAATCAAGAGACAAACGTAAATAACGACAGGAACTCAGGATAGCCGCACTTGGTACCAGCACTAGCAAAAGCCAGTGGTAGGGTTAAACTGATTTATGGGCACCTAAACCTTCAATTTCTAATAAACATACGAATAAACCCAATTAAGTACACAAGTACCTCCAGAACCACTATCTTGAAAAAGAAAACAATAAGACAAAACATAATTTAGTAAGATGGGTTAAAGAGTGTTCGCTTCTAAACTGCCGGCTCATGGAATTGGTCTGCTGGCAGAAGTATCAAACTCAAAGCTTCCCAAACGGTTTTGTAAAGAGTCGTCATGTTTTCCAGTAGACTTCGGCAGAATCAATGAGGGCCCAGTATACGTGAAAATTTTTCAGGTCATTGGATCCCAAAACCAATTTAACGGATTCGTGTAGAATATCTCCACGATAGCCACTATTACGTAAAGAATGTAAGTTTCCAAAATCATCCTTTTTTAATCATAATATTTAGTTTTTATTTTAACCGAGTCAATGGTGATACTTAGATACAAAAAAAATGCATAATTTAGAATTATTGATAGCTTTATCAATTTTCAGTTCTTGTGAGTAAATGATGTCGACATAATCTATACAGATTTTCAATAGTAGGGATATTTACCTGCTATATCATTGAAAATTAAAATAAGTTTATCGCTATTTTGTATGGTCCCATTTTGTAGTTTTTCATGAAGTCCTGTTCATAACGGAACAGAAAAGGATCTTCAAAGAGAGGTGCACAAATAGTAACCATGGGAATTTCAATGACCTGTTAGTAAACGATTGTTCCAAAACGAACATTAGCATTGTCTAGCAAGAGATTCGGTTCCTCAATCATACCATCACATGTCCAGGAGTTGAAAATTCCGTTACCGTCTATAGCATCCATTGTCCAAGCTAAGATATATTTTTGTTTGTTTAAAGCAAAAAAAGGAAATATAATGGGATGTTCATATACATTTAAGAACTAGAAATGCCGGAGTTATGAATGTTTTGTTGTGCTAATTAGTAAAATTGTGCAAATTTTTTGTCAAACTAAAAAATTTGTGTAAGCAGTATATTTGGCAAAGAGAGCCTTGGTTACCAAGACAATTATAATTTCGACAGCCAAACTTTTTTGCAAACATATTCATAGACCGTTTATTGCATATTGGATTAATCGTTGTATAGGAATAAGAGTAATTTTTAGGAGTTCATCTGTGCAACTGAACTGAATTAAGTAAATAGTACTTTTTGATAAATCTGAGAGTGAAAGCCATAAATCAAGTTCTCAATAATTATTTTTATTCATAAAATTCCAATTTTATCAACTAAAGACAAGTAAAGTGACATCCACATGTTGACAAATCAAATACTGTACTATATTACCTCGGAAAGAATTGATTATATAAAAATAACATTGTTTTTCACGACTTGTTCATTTTTTTTCTTTTGAAATGCCTGTACCAAATCAGGACCATCGCGGTCTACAATTTTTCCAGTGGTTTTCCCTGCTTTGCCTTTTTGCCGCGCGGACTNCTGCCAAAACGATGAAAAAAAATTTTCTGACGGAGGCTTTCTGTCCCAAAAAATAATGTTAATTTTGAAAAAAAAAAAATTTTGTTGATACACGTGAAAAAAATGATAAATTGTTTCACCCGAAGCACGAAAAAAAATTTCTGTTAAGAAAAAAAAAACCATACCCCCCTCCCTTCAGGTTAAATGGTCCCTTATATAAAAATAACATTGTTTTTCACGACGTTGTTCATTTTTTTTTCTTTTGAAATGCCTGTACCAAAGGAGGACCATTACGGTCTACAATTTTTCCAGTGGTTTTTCCTTGCTTTGTCTTTTTGCCTCGTGGTAATTTTGTGATTAACCCCCAACCCCCATTAAATAGGGCGATGCAATAAAAATTTAAAACACATCGCTATCATTAGAGACGGCGATGTTCATCAGGGTATAAATAATAAAGCCTCATTGGTAAAAAATATATTACAACAGCATTTTGTAATGCTATGTACGTGCTCTGGCAACTCATTTTTTTATCAAATCTTTTGAAATAGACTATATCGTGCATGTTCATGTACCAAGATAAAAATAATACCGAACATGCAGTAAAGTCAGTCTGAGGCTCGTCGTAAGTATATCTGTGCTATAGAGAGATGTATGCTCTTTAAATTTCTTCAGTTATGGTGTAGTTGTTATGTGAGAATTTCTAATATAAATACACTATCTGAATTTTTCTAAATAACATTTTGGCTGCCTTATCTTTTAAAAATCTAATAATTAATTTGTCCATCTTTATGCCCATATCTCGCGATTTTATTTGGTGAATGAAATGATATGGAGTAAATGCACATGAGACAAAGTCTCTACAAATACATGGTAAAAACAAGCAAAGGAACAACACTTTTATTGTTGTTCTTCATCTAGAAGTCACCATGAGTCCTTCAACAATGAGTTTGCTCATACCTCACAGTAAGTTCAAGACGGCCCCTAGTACCGGTATAAGTGGAATTCTTTGCTAATTGTTGAACAACGCTACATCCATGTATTTCCTAGTCATGGATAAGGGATTGTCAACAAACATTAATTAAACTTGGAAAGTGCTCTTAAAATCACTGTCATCCGTTGCCCGACGAAAGCATTATTTGCCATTTTTCTTACAACCAATTCGATGTGTTGTCTTGTCTTTCGATCACATTGTCGGACAACAGATGACAGTTTTTGTAAGAGTAATAGGGTCTGTAAGTCTCGTTATGTGACACCGAGAAATCGCGATAAAATTGCAATTTGAAAACGTTTCCCGCCAAAATATAACGTTGCAGTATTATGACGTCCAATGATTTTGTTTTAAACGTCATGTGTTTTTGTTACAAACGCAACTTCCGGGTACAAAGTATGTGCCCGGAAGTTTCAAAATTGAACGAGACTTACAGACCCTATTACGCCGATATTTTTATGTTTGTTGACAATTCTGCAACCATGACAAAAAAAAACAAAAACACAAAAAAACACACAAAAGCAAAGACAAAAACAAAAAACACGGATGTAGCGTTGTTCGACAAGTGAATTCCTCAAACTGGAGCAAAGGGCCGTCTTGAATTTACTATGAGGAATAAGTGTTTCGTCATTGTTGAAGACCGCATGATGACTTCAAGATGAAAAATAACAATGGAAGAGTTGTTTCCATTTTCTTAGTCTTTCCACGTGTTTGTACGGATTAAACTTCATATCCCTTTAATTGTTCATTAAATAATGTCTCTTCTTCAGATAGTTATGCTTATTGCATAGAGTGTCATTGACGATTAGTACTAACCCTTTCCATTGACTGATAATATGTGTTATTCTTAATTTCAAATGAGGTAGGGAACATACGGGCGTAGGCTTATGACACAGTTCCTTTCATTGGCAAACCGATGTCTTTAGTGGAAGTTACTGATGATTTTGTTTAAATCAACCACAGTTTTTAAAAATGGCATTTCTTTAGGTTGTGTCGTCCTCACTTCTTGAAAAAATGTGTGTGTTGATTGATCTAACGTAGCAAGCGCAGACGACAATTTTACCCGGAAGCTTTATTGTAGTGTAGGTCATCAAGCTTTTAAATTAATTAACCACTTCAGTTATGGCACGTAGGTGTGCAGTTCGTATAAAACCTCACTACAAAACGATACATACTTCATGGGACATTGGCAAGTGTCTTTATATTAGAACCGATTCAATAAATCTGTCCCCACCATCAGTTTGTTACGGGTATAACTTTTGTCCGCTTCTGTGTTAAATAAAACACAATGTCATCAAATGTGGACAAAAACAGACAAAATATTGTGACATTTATACACAATGTAGAACTTTGTTATCTTTTTTACAAAGGAACTTTGGTGCCTTTTTTAATTCTGCTTATGCTATATAGTTTATTTAATTGGATTCTTTGATGCATGTAAGTAACAACTTTGCTGAAAATTTCGCTTGGTGCCTTTTTAAATTCTGCTTATGCTATATAGTTTATTTAATTTGATTCTTTGATGCAGATGTCCATAGACAGCTTGAAACTCTGTGCCATATGTGCTGCTGTCTGTGGACCTCTGCATCACCGCTTATTTCATGTTTTAGTGCTAATTATTGCTTAATGCTTTGCTCTAAATGTGTGCTTTTATGTGCTTATCTTATTTAAGTTTTAACTCTGGTATATGTACATTGTCTTACATCTTGTGAACTGTCTTTTATGGTAAATTGCCTGTCTTATGTGATGTTAATTTTGTTTTATATGTGCATGCTTTGTTGTTTTAATGTTAGTTATTTGTTTTATGTATTCGGTAAAAAGCTCATTAGAGCTTATGTTGTAAATTTATATAATATGCCGAATCAAAATAAAGTTTTATCTATCTATCTATCTATCTAACTGCCAGTTATTGATATAGAAGCGAACAATGAATCAATCACAAAGTCACTGTATTTGACTGGCCAAGAAGTTCAGGTAGGGACATATTTATTTAATCGACCCTATATTGGCTTGTATAGTACGGCCTAACTGTGGATGCACATTCGAGTATTGGTCTGATTGAGTTAGAATAACAGGCTTCTCTCACTGGTTCACTTTCACACAGTCCTTCAGGTTTCCAAAAGTTATGTGGTCCTTGGCTTCATGTCTGTTCCAAAATAGATTGCAATTTCTCAAAAGCACCTCTAATTTCTTAACATAGAAAAGCATAGAAAACTGGCCAAATTTCAGGCCAGTTATCGATGAGTAATTATAAGATTAGAATTCAACGGAAATTGTCTTAATTCGACAGCTTTAGGAGGATCAATTTTCTAAGAGGGAAAACGACCGAGGGGTCTATTTTCTACGTGATCAAAATTCTCTCTTGCACCGGCTCTAGCAAAAGCAAGAGTAAAGGTTTTATCAGTTTTTGCTTTAAGGACTCCTTAAATAAGTTCGACAGATTTTTTGCTACATGAATTTAAAACGTTTGTTTTTAAATGTTTGTTTTGGGGGGCATCTTTCATATTTTATATCTATAATTATTTTCTTGTTTTTTTTTTTTTTTTTTGCTGCTTGCTTTTTTAGATTTTTTTTTGCCAAGTTTTTTTTTAAATTCAAGCGCGAAAATTCAGTGTGCAGCCGACAATCTGTATCAATTATATATCTCACGTTTATAACAATAGTTGTATTATTTCGCCCTGTATGATTTCGTTCTTAAACAGTACAAACGTGTAAATATGAACAAATTTACGTGAGTTTTGCTTTATTATCACATTAAGATGTCTTTTTTGACATTTTACCCAGCTTTTTATCCAAAAGGATACATTTTTCATCATAAAATTGTCACATTGTCACGTGGTGTTATATGTGTACTGGGGTGAATTAACACGGGACGGATTCACTGGGCTATTTTTCCGTACCAAGAACCTAATCATTCAATTTAACAAGATGGTGGATTTTAAAATAGCAATTTTCTCCATTTTTCTTTTTGGTAAGACTTTTAATTATTTTAATGTTTTAAATGTTAAAACCAATTTTGTGAATCATTTCATTTTTAATTGATCTGATTGGTGAAATTTGAAATGTAAACAATGTTTTCTACATTTGTATTGTTCTATAGAACCTGTCACAGTACCATCGGCCCATCAGCTTAAAGCCCTGAAAATAAAAAAATGAAAAAAATAAAAGATAAACAGTTATTGCAAAACTTAATAAACCCCGTTTACGAATCAATAAGAAGAACTTCATTTTGCAACAAAACGGAATAGTATAATGTAAGTTAAAAGGTCAAAATTTATAGTTAATGTGTTTTAAAAAGGAGAGACATTCATATACCGGTATTCAAAACTTGTAATCCTTGAAACTTCGACAAAACCCAGACATGTTCGTTTGGACTACGATACGAGGGAACCTTGATGCGTCGGCAAGACTAATCTTAATACTGCGGATTATAATAAGTTAAAGCAAATAGTTTTAAATGAAGCAAAAACAAAGACCACGAATTAGGCATATTCATTATCAAAACTCTGCCTTGAGCTTATCTTGAAACTACCCTAAGTCACATTTTCTCAACTTTTTCGTGTATCTTGCATATTTGGCCGATCGTCCGAACTTTATCTGCACTGAAGAGACATAAGTTGTCGAAATGGCCATATGAAGACCTTAAATTTACTGATACTTCGGTATTTTGTTGATTTCTATTGTATATGATAATGTTTTTGAGAGAATAACTGTGCATGTCACTGTAAATGAGTAAAAATGTTATTTTTCAACTTTTCTGCTGATTATTATTTCTTTTTCTTCCGGTTCTTCCAAATTTATTTTTTTCTGAGCGAGTATTTTGAATTTGCTGAACAATTTCAAACTTTGAAAACATTTAGACCTCCTTCCAAAGTTATATGCTGTTCGTTTAAAATTTTCAAAATGGCAACCATCTTATGTTGAAAAATTGAGGCATCAATATCTTAGGAAATGCATTGCAGAATATGTTCACATTTTGTTTAAATGTCCAATAAGATGAGAGAAAGGAATTCATGTGAAATTTTTTTAAATGGGGGCCATTTCAAAGATGGCCACCAAATACGTTAAAAAATAATTTTATCCGATTTCAAAGAAAATTGATTTCTAGGTAGATTTTGAGGCTGTGAATGAGATGGAACGATCAAATTGGTTGTCAGGGAGTGACATCGGTTATTGCTCGCTATATGGAATCAAGTAATTGTTTTTATTCATCTGCTTCAATAATTTTTGTCCCTGCAGCGACATCACTTATTCCGGTTTGTTTGGGTCCCCGATTGAAATGGCTGAACAATTTCAAACTTTGCACACTGTTAGATCCCTCACTTTCTGAGATTATATGCTGGCTGCTATTTCCGAGATCATAAATATGTATAGCACAGTACTGTGTACAGAACAGGTAGTCCACTCGTTATATTCCGTTTATTGCTATCACTCCGTTAACGCCTGACTACATACACTAAGGAAATGTGCCGTAAAATGTTGAAATTTAGGTTAATAATCGGGTCATTTGAAGAACAAAGTTCATATAAACATTGAAAGGATATGGAGTAAATGTACATGAGACAAAGTCTCCACAAATACTTGGTAGAACCAAGCAAAGGAACAACGTTTTTATTGTTGTTCTTCATCTTGAAGTCACCATGAGGCATTCAGCAATGTGCTTTGCATATATTCAGCAATGCACTCATATCTCATAGTGAGCTCAAGACTGCCTTCGCTCCTCTCCTTACCTTCGTAATGAAAATCGTAGACAGATTTGATTTATCAACTCTCATCCAGAGGGGCCGACTTATTCGTTGATTCTTGAGAGACCAATCTTTCCGCTGATGGAGATAGACAGAAAAGGAGAAAACTGATATATATGGAATATAGGACTTTTTGTTTTTGATACGGACTTTATCACGGCCAGTATCAAGTGAGCCCGCTAGGGCGAGCTTGATGCGTAAGGCCGTGCGTGATAAAGTCCGTATCAAAAACAAAATTTTCTATATTTCTTTTATCGGTAATTCACAACTCTATTGAATTGAAATAAACGGAAATTTCTATGTAAGCACAGTTAATCTATAATTTAATGCAATAATTTAAATGAATTCTTTATTCAACGTCGTACGCGTATAAACACAACAAATAGTACAAAACATGACGTCAGCTTAGCAACCCGCACGTGCCGCCTTCACAGTGACCCAATACTTTCTTGATAATGTCCAGTTCAGTGATACTGGGATTATCAGTCTCTGTAGATCGAAGGAAATTCATACAAATTACCGATAATTTTTATGGTTGGGAAATATATGTATTCTGTCCTACCTCAATAGCACTTTGGCACCCGAATTCATTTCCTTCATAAATACTTCGAAGGCGCATCTGAAGGATGCTAGCTTCTCAATTCACATAAATGAAATTTGTTAGTTAGAAATTTTATTGAAAAAGAAATAATATTATTGCATTGAGGAGACATAAGTTGTCGAAATGGCAAGTTGCAGAAATTAAATTTAAGGTAGATCGACACTAATACACGACGCATTCGATTGGCGCATTTGCGAAACACAAGTCGGATGCGGAATTGACTGGATTTTCAAGCCGGAATATTCCTTATTTGGACTTTTCATTGTGACGTCATAATAGATTGACATACACTTTCCCGCGAATTAGCTCCCTTTTACCAAAAATATTGTCTGTTTTGTAAACTATATAAAATATTTCTCTTAATTAAACGGTGACATATAGATTTTATCAGCTCAACTTATAGCTGAAATGTACACCTCTGTAATGTCAAAAAATTTTAAAAATCTATCTGATGTTTATTTCAAAAGAAAGCAAAACAATAAGCATGTTCTCACAGTTCCCTATATATTCTTTGTAAATATTGCTAAAAAATACTGAATTTTTATTTTATTTTTTGAACAAATGGGCTAAGAACTACAAATGACATGTTCTCTCAACGCCTATGACGTCGTCTGTCAATACATATATGCTATTTATAGAAACACCAATATTTAATTCAAAATATTTCAAAATAAAAAAAATTCTGTCTGATATTTTTATTAGGCTCGAACTACCTTAAAGTAACTTTGGTATCTTTTTATTCAATACTGGCATGTCAGTAAGGTTTATACTGGAACTGATAGACAAAGTAGTAACAGGACATATTGTTTTGTGAATCAGAATAAACGGAGTAAATGTACATGAGACTAACACAACAAGAGAAATTCAATCCAAAACTAATATGATTTACCATCTGTATTTTATGATAAATGGTTCAAATGACATGTTCTCTCAACGCCTATGACGTCGTCTGTCAATACATATATGCTATTTATAGAAACACCAATATTTAATTTGAAGAATGTCAAGTGACATAAGGAAAACAATCACGTGGCATTAACTATAATTTCGTTTGGATTTATGCCTTTTAAACATTTTTTGAAATTATGGATTTCCTTTGTTTGGATTCTAGTGCTGCTGATGAGGAATTAATGTCCGAAATGGACATACAGCTCATTTAAATTATTGCACTTGGAGTAAACATATGTGTTATGGTCTCATGTTCATTTACTCCATATCCTTTCGTAAAATATAAAACAGAAAAGACAAATAACTCTTTCATGTTTCACCTGCTAAACAAATTCATGCTATCTTAATTTGATACCTTCAGAATAAAATTGCTAGTCGCTAATTAGTTCGAATTTAACGGGGATGAAATCCCCGATTGTTTAAGTTGAAATTCCAACAATAATTTCCATATTGACTTCAGTGTGCTGTGTTTTTGCAAATGGATCAGATCATGCTTACTTTTCTGCAGCATCATTAGTCCGGTTTGTTTGGGTCCACACTACTTAAAGTTTTTATACCATCTGTTTCCTTCTAAATGACAAGGTGCGATAGGGGCCTGATTTGGCCCTAAATTTCGGTGATTTTTTATGTTGCACGTGAATATTTTCTTTTATGTTTGTTTGAAAGTTCAGATACCACTTAAGGATGTAGTAAGGTGAGGTTTTTAAAATTCCTAAATGCCATTCGGATTTCTTGGATTTTACCCATTATTACTATGTAATATATTTTCCCCCATTACATCCAATTTTCTAGCCATAAAAGTCTTCAGTAGGTCATTAAAGGCAAGTAAGCAAAATTTCACTAGATTGTAGATTTCCCATCCACGTGAAAGAAATCAGTAATGTTTCCATGTTATCCTAAGGTAAAAGTCCAAGAGAGCTTTTCCCGCCAATTTTTAAAATGCGAAATATCTTGAAAAGAAGGTCCATAACCTATCAATATTTTTAGCTGATTTTATTCCTTTACCAAAGCTCTTTCAATTTATGGTATCAATTTACAATCGTAGATTTATATATTTTCATCTAACTACATCCTTAAGGAAAAAAATACAAAATTTAGAACCCATGACGTCACAATAGGTACAGTTCTGACGTCATGTTGAAGCTACTTTTTAACGTTTTCATTGAAATACAAGGAATTTGACATATTTTCTAACGGTTTTTCTAATCGGAAATATAGAGCACATTCAAGAACCAATTAGATATTTTTCCAAATTGTTAGTACAGATGCAATGGATCTCCCATATGAATATTTTTGTGGTTCTTGCCTGTGCTCTATGTTTCCTCGTAAGATAAAATAGTCAAATATGACTAAATACCGAATGAATTGAAATTCTGCATATGCGCATTTCGACAACTTATGTCTCTTCAGTGCAGATAAAATCTAAACGTTTGGGAGACCATAAACTCAAAGATGTTAAAATTGATAGAGAACAAATTACCAATATGATCTAAATGTAAAGCCAAAATCAGCTAAGGACAGAGCTTTGCATGAGGGAGATACTCCTTAGTTTTCAACAAAAGTAACAAAAATTTAGATATTGTTAGGTTTCAATAGTATCGGCTTTCGGGTCAGCACCGAAGTACTGACTACTGGGCAGGTGAATACCCTCGGGGACTAACAGTCCACCAGCAGTGGCATCGACCCAGTGGTAAAAAATGACTAAATACCGAATGAATTGAAATTCTGCATATGCGCATTTCGACAACTTATGTCTCTTCAGTGCAGATAAAATCTAAACGTTTGGGAGACCATAAACTCTAAGATGTCAAAATGAGTCAAATTTGTCATTTTTTGAGAAAATGTGCAATTTGTCCCATTTTCTACACTGAAAAATTCTGTAATCGTACATCAATACTTGAGTAATCTTCCCTATATCCATAGAACTTATTTTTTAGGCAAAATAAGGCCCTTACCGCACCTACTCCTTTTCCAATTGACTGTATCTGTATTGTTCTAAAAAATAAATTCGGTATTTCTGAGTAATTTATATCTATATTTTGTTTTCTTTTTCAGGAATAGCTTCCATTGAAGGTAAGTTATTTTCTAATTGTTCAATTTTTTTAAACATTCAGGTAAAAATGATTGAATGTGAAATTAGGTACATAATATACAAATAACAGTGGTTGCAGTTGCCTATTTTTATAATTAAGGTCTTTCCCTTTCAGGGGAAAGACCTTCTAGTAATTCTTCTGATTATTAAGGTCTTTCCCACTACAGTGGAAAGACCTTATTGTATTTCGTTTGATTATTATTATTCTTTTTTTTCTTCTGCCATCAATGTTGTCAAAGTGCTTAAACCAATCATAACCAAACTTGGTACATTTAACAAGCATTGGCCGGGCTCGACTCAGGTCACCCTGTGAACCGATTCTATTTTTAGTAACAGAGTTATCTCCCCGAATACGGTTTATCTTGTTATCAGATCTCCTCCTAAATCGTAACGGATATCAAAAATCTGAGTTGAGGAAAATGTTGCATTCATCCTCAGGATGATTTATCATGCAAAAAATTTTTTTTGGGTCGCGACCCCGGTTACGCGTTTTTGACCCCTAAATATGCAAATTTTTCAAAGTTGTCGGATTTTGATGAAATTTGGTTTCCAGGTAGCTCTGATGACCCTGATTACAAAAAAGGGGCCAAAAAAATTTTTCGGCCGCCATTTTCAAAATGGCCGCCATTCGAAATTTTGTTCTCGCTATATCTCGGAAACGATAAAAAATTTATAAAAACATTTTATTGCAAAAATGTTCCTCTCATTGAGATCTACATTTGATTCAATTGAACGAAAACTCTGCGACAAACCGTTTTTGAGTTATTGCCCTTGACGCGTTTCGGTAAATCGTTTTTTTGCGAATAACTTTTAAACGCTAACAGATAATATAGTAAACATATATGTTTAAAGTGATCAGCATGAAAAGACCTTCAATTTGAGTACCAGGTTGAAGGTCATCGGTGACCTTTGACCTTGACCTTTGACCTTGTGATCAGATGAACTCGGAAACCGTAAAAGATGGCTGAAAAAGTATATCAGCAAAAATGTTCAACATGTCAAGGGCTACATTTGTCTCATTTGGACCGAAGCTGTCCGATGACTCCCTGAAGAGTTATTGCCCTTGACGCGTTTCAGAAATAGGTTTTTTGCATATAACGTTTAAACCTTTACAGATAGTATGGTCTTGTAACATATCAAATAAATCAGCAAGAAGAGACCTTCAATTTGATCCCAAGGTCAAAGGTCATCAAGGTTCTCGGTCAAGGTCATAGCCAATTTTTACGTTTTTTTTATCGTAAAATGTTTAAAACGATTAGAAATGGCTACTCTAATATATTGGAGACAATGTGCATCTCATCAAGATGATTTTAAATATGTGACATGACAAAACATAACACTAAACACAACATTGACTGGGAAAGACCTTGCAATTGTTCTCTGAACAATTGTCTTTTTAATTTTGTACAATTTTGTTTATTATCGAGAAAATTCTTTTATAACGGAAAAAATCAATAAATCTATACATTCAGTGGGAACAGTAATTTAGCTAAAGGTGATTTAATTTGCTCAAGGTTACTTGTTTTTCTTCAATTAAAATCGTCACGCGACAAAAGTTAAAAGCACACTTCAAATTAGTAAATAGTTTGTTTTTATGAACAAATAAAGTGATGTGGAGGAAATGTACATGAGACAAAATCCCTATAAATATATGGTAAGATTAGGCAAATCTGGAAGTCACCATGAGGCCTTCAAAAATGAGCAAACACTCCTACATAAAAGTAAGATCAAGACAGCCCCTAGTACCGTTTTGATCGGAATTCACTTGCTAAATGTTGAACAACGCCTTATCCATGAGGTATATATTTAATCGATATGTCAGGAATCCAGTCAGTTCTGCTTACTGGTATTTGAGGCACTTATTTCTGCTTTTAATTATACAAGAGACCTGTATAATTGTAGAAAAATTTATATATCTTTAGTTCAGAGAAAGTCAGTTATTCTGAATCCGATCTGTAAGTCTCGACACGTGACACCGGGAACACACGACAAAATTACAATTCAAAAACATTTCCCGCAAAAACATGGCGATTTGCATTATAACGTTTATTTTTATACCCCCCTCCACTTTAGCGGGGCGGATTATAGGGATCAGGTGTCCATTTTTCCGTTCGTTCGTTCGTTATTCCGTCCGCAATAGGGGTACATAATTTGTGGCGACAACTCCTCCTAGACCACTCAGTGAAATTCAATGAAACTTCACAGAATGTTAGTGCATTTTGGCCATTGTGCACCAGCTATTTTAAAATTTGATTTGACTTGATTTGTTGTTGTTTTTTTACTTCTGGAATCAAATGGTGAAGCGGGGTATATATTAGTGAGCTTTGCTCACAGTTTCTCCGGTTTAGATTGTCACGTCATATATTATTGTAAAAGAAATGCAACTTTAGGGTACCTTTTATGTATTCGGGAGTTTAAAATCTAAACAAGGCTTGCAATCCCAATACTGCAAACCACTGTTTAAGGTTAGTGAGGACACCTGACCACAAAAATTATTCCGAATTCAAAATGGCTATTTTTAATAAATAACTGTTGAATATATACCCTTTCTTTGGTATCAATATTGGACCACCTTTCCAGGCGTTTTTCTGAGATAAATGGGGTCAAAGTTACCTCCCCCTGAATAATGGTCCCAATTCCCATTTACCCCCTTTTGACCATATTAAAACAAATTGTACAAAGTGTTTGGATTATACATTTTTGTTGTTTTAAAGGTATTCCTAGAAATAAATCCACTTCTGTCAATTATTATTGTTAAAATTCCCAATTATGATCGCATTGGGGTTAGATTTTTTGTCATTTTTTGCCCCCTTGAAGGGCATATAAAGTGAAATTCATAAAAATTTCCTAATTCAAAATTTAATTTTTTTACTTAAATATATACCTATATACGATGTCTTCATAATATAAAAAAAATCAGTATAGCAAACCAGGCTTTTAACAGATCTACAAACATTGAAAGTTTACAACACTGTCCCCTGTGAAAAAAAAAATTGCCGTCATTAATACAGAAAATGGAAGTGATGTCAACGACTGTTCTTGTGGCACTGAAACCATACCACCATGATTTAACAAACAGTCCTTACTTGACTAGAACAGGAGGTTTTGGGTTGCACATGCCCAACCGGAAGTATATACTTTCTTGCCTCCTAAAAAATTTGCCGTCTATACATTTTTATTTTGTGATATTTTAACACATGACCCTACAAAAGTTCCATGCAGGGATAAAGGAGCACACATGCGGGACCGGAAGTGGTGTGTATTTTCTGTTGGTCACCATTTTGGAAATGACCTAATATGTTGTATATAGATATTTTTTGGATGATGACTAGAATAAGGAGTTGATATTTCTCATATATTCTCGTTCCGAACTTCTCGGGAATGATTTTTATACACAAAAGTCCCCAGTGGCTTGTTTTGGGAGTGCTTTCTATCACATCTGTGTTCATCGTTTAGAGGGGATATAGCTTTTGTTGGTCTATGGTGATTTCCCTTTTTCCCACATTTTCCGTGTTTTATTCTAGCATTATGTCTTCTTTTTTATTCCTTTGTGTGCATTATTTCATTTTTCATGGTTATCGTAAAATTTCATTCAATTCTTACAGTTATTTTCTCCTTTTAGGTCCATTAACTGTGTTTTTTCTCGCCATTTTTCTGTTTCCATGCCAACGGTTGCCATTTTGACGTTTTCAAGCACAAAACTTGTTTGTACACATGTTAGGTAACTTTCCTGTCGAGTTTCATTCAGTTTAAAGCAATTTGAATTTTCCCGCCTTTTCCTGTTTCCATAGCAACAGTTGCCGCTTTGATATTTCGAAGATTTAAGGGGGTTCGCTACTCCATTTGAAAATAAATAGGATTTCAAATAAACATGATTTTTAGTTAGAAAATTAAAAAAGAAGTAATTTAAGTGAAAAAAAATGATATGTTAATGATCTCGTTTTTGAGATTTAAGTGATAAAAAATTTGGCGGGAAACTGAACTCCTCTGATTTTTCATAGGATTAACATTAGCAAGGTTTGACTATGAATGAACGTGACAGATTAAATAAAATTCAATAATTTTTTTACAGAATGCTCACAACGATGTATAAAATGAAATTATGGGAAAAAATAAGGGGTCAATGGGAAAAAATTATAATGCTTTTAAATGGATAAAACATGAGGATTTAGAAAATCTGACAGAAATCCCAAAATGTGAGGAATAAACCTCCTTAAACTCGTTTCTACACATGCTAAGTAACCTTCCTGTCAAATTTAATTAAATTTTGAGCACTTTGAATTTTTTCGCCATTTTTCTAGTTTGATCATGTGACTGCTGTCCTCATTAACCTTAATAGTAGTGTAAGCTGTCAAGTATTAATAATGGCTAAAGTGCTAGTAATTCGTAAGTTTACCAAATCGGTGTAGGTATGGTTTTTACCAAGATTAAGCAGCAGGGTCTGCTTGATGTTTTGAGAGAGTCCCTCATTCAGTTACTTCATTTTTTAAACAATATATACATGTTATAAATCGCTCATATGAAAAGATTGTCAAGATTATTAAGGATGTTCATGCTATTACTTGATGTTTCCCATTCATTTGAAGGTACATGCACTTAACGATTTATTTTAGCTTTTGCTTTTAACGAAAAGTTTCATTTGTTTTTTAGATTTAACATATCCCATTTAGTACATGTTAATGCTGGGTTTACGTATTTACGAAATTGAACTAGTAAAATCAAAACACAAATTAGTTAGATATGCTAAAGACCAGTTTTCCAATTTTGAAGTACGTTTTCCAATTTTGAAGACATCTTTTTTTATTCCAGAGAGTTTATTTTACACCCATTAACGAACAAAATCATTGATGTACACGATTATATCAAGTTTTTATTTTTTTTTCTTCCAGCCTCCATTTGTAACATCATACAGAGTTAGATATCACATCTGATTCAAGTCCAAATTATCATTTTATCAATATGGTGGTGTTACTTCAGTATTTTGTTTCTTTACTTTCATCCATTTAATGCAGATCGACACTAAAACATGGTGCATTTGATTATATATTGTGAAACACAAGTCTGGGTCCGGAATTTGCATGAATTTCAATCGGTCTTTTTATTATGACGTCATGCCTAATTTACAAATTTCAAATGTTTTCTGTATTCTCTTTTACGCGAAAAAGGGCCCCCTTCTCCAAAATTATTGTTATTTGGTATAAACTACATTAAATATCTCTCTGAAACACGCGGTGACGTATATTTTTTCGGGTCAACCAGAACCTTGAATTTTTGTTCTTCATTTTGAAAATATGAGAAACCCATCTGTTAGTTATTTCATATTAAAGTTTAAAAGTTAGCATGTTTTCAGAATTCCCTGTGTATTTTTTGTAAATATTGATGAAAGCAATCATAGTTCTTATGTTTATAAAGCTCGATGCTAAACAAACGATGACAATTTTTTTGATTTTTTATATTTTATATTCGGAACATTTGTGTCGAGGACTACAAAGTAGTTTAGCATTACAAAATTCTGTCGAAAATTTGCACTAATTTTGATATATCTTAATATGTTTCGATTTTTCTCCTTTCAAATATTGCCATTTTATTAAACGAGACGTAAACTGCCAAGAAGGTATGTACGAAACTCAGATTTAATGCTTTTTCAGTATTAACTGTTTTACAACTCGATTCAGTCATTTACAGTAACTTCGGTATTTTTTTATTTCATCCTAGAAGTTCCTTTCGGCAAGGATATCAGATATCACTCCTACTGTTTCTAAAAGATTTAATAGTAATTTTATGTGAACTGAAGATACATAAATTGTCGGGCATCTGCATAAATAAAATTCACAGCATTGTACTTATTATATTGTTATCATTTTATCTTAGAATTTTGATACTGGTGTGATAATCTTCTTTTTTTTTATATTTTTATGTCTTGAAAGGAAGAACTATATTGAAAGAAAGAAGAAACATCTAATGACAAATAGTTCGTTAATCAAAAAAAGGAAATTGGTCTCGCACTTTAATCGTATTTTAGGATATAGAAATCGTGATAACTATACTATCGTAACAAAATGAAATGCCCTTAACTTCTATTGTTTCTCTCTTTATTCAGCTAGAAGCAGACAGAAAAGACAGGCATGGAGTAAGTCAATAAGATCTTATTTAATATTTGTTAATAGAATATTTTAAATATTAATGTTTTGTGTGTCATTTGTGGTGCTATTCATGAAAAAAGGTTTAGGTTTTTGTATTTTCTAATGTAGCTGAAAAATAACATCATAGTAATATCCCTTCATGTTTGAGAAAGCGAGTAAAACGCTCAAGCTTGATTGCTGCAACCAGTTACAGGCATGTTCTAGTTTCGTTTCAGCATTTTCATATGTACATGGACGTGTCTGTTTAATATATCAAATGACGTCATTATTAGTGGAGACGAGACTAAAAAATGTAATATATCAATAAATTGAAGATGCAATTCAGTTATCAGAATATTTTTTTTCGGAAGAGGAGCGTGTTCTCCTAGAAAAAAGAAAGTTTTATTGTATAAGGTTCGAACAATGAACAAAATTTTGAAATAGTGATTATTACAAAATGCGACAAATAAAAAGAGATCAAGCACAGGACAAAAAAACAAAACAAAACAAAAAACACCCCCTCGGCCCAAAAATTTAAAATGAATCAAGCAAAATTTACAGGGATAGGCTCTATTAAACATCTACTTGAATTAAAACAGTAACATACAAGATGTGCTCTAGAAGGCTAAGCTCGTAGCTACGTATAAGCTTTAATTTGATTATATTCAGGAGATTGTTATACTTTATTGACCTTGAACATTTTCGATCTGTTATTCCACTTGTCAAATTATTAAACATAATTATTCACCTTTTTTTCGTGAATTGCACCTATGTATTGTCTAAGCATGTGTATATTAAATTGTATATAATAGATGAAATTTTATTCATGTGTCATGCATTTACATTATTTATATTATTTAGTAAATTATGCTTAAAGGCATGAAGTAGTGAAAGTTGTATAAATTGTTTCATGTATTTAGAAATATATATAATTAGTCTTAACGACAAAATAATTGAATAACAGATATTGATTGTTTTTATTTATTTATCCCTTATAATTTTATTTGCTACCCATTTACCAAGTATGTGGTCACCACTTTAAAATTAAATTTTCTAAACTTTTGCAATGGGAATTAATCTCTTTCATCAAAAGTAAATGAATAATGAATGCCTTTAATTCTGTCTTTTTAAATTAAAGAGAAGAAACTTCAAAATCTAATTTTTTAAATTGAGTAATCAATTTTCTGATAAAATTTTGGTAAAAACGAATATCAAATTGATAAAAATATCCCACAGCTAATTCGAATAAGATATTCCCCAAAACAAAAACATTTTTTTCAATAGCATACAGAAATTGTAGTTTCACAATACAACCATTTAATATCTGCTATGAAAACACCTTTTTTCAACAGCATGCAGAAAATATATTTACACGACAAAAACATTAAATATTTGCTATGATAATAAATCACATTATTTATATATGAAATGTCTGATATGACGAGGGTTTATTCGAGATTTTATGAATAATGATAGTTTATTTATGGCGAGATATACACACTAATTTAGGCATTTGTGTGACAAAATTCAGACATCATCTGTCTAACTTATGCAATAAATGTTATGTTTACAAAAACTTCCTGTCATTATAAAACTATTTTTTGTAAGATCAGTAGGAATTTTATCACGACACTTTCTGATTACCACAGAGACATTTAAATTTGAGAAAAAATATATAAATGCATTTTTAAAGTAAAGATTGCTGATTATCTTTTGTAAGATTTTTTACTGATGAATATTACTCTATACATGACTTATTTTCTTTCTCTAATGCTGGTGTATGTAATTATGCAGCATGTTTGTTCATATCAATATTAAGGTATGGATTACATTTTTAATACAAAATATAAAGATATCGAATCGACATTATACAGTTTAACAAATAATCATTGTACACTGAAAATAATAATCAAACATTATCAGGTTATTGTGTGACAAAGTTCATAAATCATCTATCTTACGTATTTTATGTTTCTAATAAAACTTTTTGTGAGATCTGTAGGGATTTTATTAAGAGACTTTCTTGATTATCAAGAGGCATTTAGATTTTAAAAAGGAAAAAACGATACCTTAACGTGGTAAATATCTTGAATATTTTAAAAGACAAAATCAGAACATTACACACTTTATGTCATATAACTGCCTGTTTGTTTTTTATTTTTTTAATTAATTTTTGTGAATTAATTACCTGAGTTTTTAACTTGACAGGAATAGACTACGAAAAGGCACATGCAATGTAACTAATGTTATGTTATCAAAATAATTTGAAAACATACATTTTCAGTTAGGTAAATACAAAATACCTGCAGTCACAATGACAATTTAACTGAGATAAATGAAATGTCAGTCTTGTTTAATGTAACTAAAATGCCATAATTTTTTTTAGAGATGTCAGATATAATAGATTTATCCTCACTTCACAGAAAAACTTTTTTACCTAAAACTAAATAAATTTAAAAAATAATGAAAATCAATTAAAACACTGACCACTTTTATAATTAACAACAAGTGTTAATAACCCCTGTGTCCATAAATGTGGTTTTTACTTAATATAGAACATTTTTTTAAATGATTATACCTTATTTTAAAAATAAATATAAATTAAAAAGTAATTAAAACAAAAGTAACAAACAAAAAAAAAACAAATTTCACGATAATAAAAGACAAAAAAATACTGACACACTTCATTAAAAATGCGTTTTATGAAATATTGTTTGCCGAAACCATTTTGTACTAAAATGTGTTCCAAAAGCTACCTTTACTTATGATATTTCATTTTCGTTCGCCTTAAGTTTAGGACATCTATCAGGGGAGATAAACACACACGATATTAATGGAGTATTTTCGGAGTATGACACATATACTTTTCATGCCATTTTTTTTTCTAAATCCTAAGAACTTAATTTACTTCGATATAACTTAAGACGAAACTTATGAGAACACCAAATAAGTTTTCACGACAAAATATGGTACATATGCGAAATAGACTGAATGAAAATAAGGGCTAAGACACAAGTGATAAGCTTTTACTGTAAAATTATTATCTATAAATATAAAACACAAATAATGATAGTATAAAAAAATCAAGCTGAAAACACAGAAAATGTAAATTTGTGAAAAATCGAACATATATTAAATATTAGAATCAAATGTTAATGATATTAAATTTCATTGTAATTTTATTCCTGTTTATCATGCATGTTGTATATTAACATGTTAATCCGACTCAATTCACACAGTTAATTTGCTAGAATTTTAAATAAAATTCTTCTTGGTTTGATTTTGTGGTTCTTTATTTGTGTTCTATTTGCAAATAAGTACATCGTCAAAGAAAACCTGGTTTTCATGTTCTCTAATTACATTTCAGCAAACACGACGTGGGCACCAGTAGAATTTAAAAAACTGTCTATTCATAATATTTATACATGTATTTGCCCCCAACTTTTTTTATCATAATGACATCGGAAACATATTGCAGGAAATGTACCAACATTTCAATTGTCTGATGGAGTCCCAGTGAACAAGAGCCCACCGGCAAAATCATCTGCCCAAGATCCACCACCACCGCCGCCTGCGCCCAACCATCCAGGTGACCATTTACCTTCCAAATTGACATGGAATTTTTGAAATGAAACATAAAGTACCAATTTTCAACAATATCTAAATTAAAATATCAAACTGCCATGAAATCAAGATGATCATGTTAGCTTATGCTACCAGTGTCAAAGGATTACGGCTAGCACAACAAAATTAAAATTGGAAAAACCAAAAGTAAAATATCATATATTTCTCATTCATATTATGATAATTTTGGATTGTATGAGTTAAATAAATCACACAAGAAGACCAGAAAGCTTTCCAAAATTCTTCCTATTCAGGGGAAGATTAAAAAAGTACTATTTCCTACCATTTACGTTTTTTAACTGAATCGTGTTGTCAGGCTGATATTTTTCTTTCCTCCTCAGATTTCCTTTCCTGTGTATTTGAAAGATTGCAGTTCCTAAGTGTTTGAATTGACCTGATTTAAGTTTCTGAGCCAAGGTTATATTGGACACATTTTCTGATTTTGTCCCTATGAAAAAAACTGTATCGTTTTCATTTCTAGACCCGAATCCTTTCCTCATTTAGATATAATGCGACGTATAAGTTGATGAACAACACTAAAAGGTCTACATTATATCGGAGATGCAGAAAATAAATTAACAGTAACTTCGGTACTTTATTTATCCAACAACACAAAGAAACGTCACATCCATGTATCCCTTGAAGTCATAGATGCAGGGTTATCATCAAACGTGAAATTCACTGGTTAAGTACTCTTGCAACTGCTGTCAACTGTTGCCCGATAAAAAGACTATTGCAATTTAATCTCATTTGAGTAACATCTACTAACACTGTACTAAAACTTCATGTACATTGAACCAGAATATAGGCAACCTCGTTATCTTTTGAAGATCTCCTGATTAGATGAAAGCGTTTCAGCCTCGTTATATTTTAAGGATTTTTACCTCCTGATAAGCGTTTTTTTTCAATGTTTATCAATATATATATAATATTCCAGAAAATACAATTTTAATTATTGAACTTTGATTCATCCCTCAATTAATGAATCACAGTTCTCTTTGATATTATTAAAAGTCCATCTTTTTTGCCTAAACCTTGCAAAATTATCTTAATTTGTATGCTCGAAGAATGAAAAAACAAATAACAAAGTACCGAGGTGTAGGTACATAAATGTACATGTTTTAAACCCCTCCCTGTCAAGCTAGAATTTAATTTCCAAAAAGAAAAAAGAAGTGCAAGCCACAGACATAACATTTGCATTGTAAAAATATTGTAGGGAATTGGTACTTTATGACAAGAGATATTCGGAAGTAGGCTTATTATGGTGGAAGATATATATCTATGCATGACGCTTTAAAATCTGTTTTTTAACATTGCTAAGAACTGGTGAAAGGCATTCGAGTGCTAAGAACTGGTGAAAGGCATTCGAGTGCTAAGAACTGGTGAAAGGCATTCGAGTGTCTAACAAATATAAGCAGCCTAATCTAATCATTTGCATTTCAGTACAACAAAAGTTTGAAAATAACATAAATTTCGATTTTTTTTTTCAAATGATGTTACTGTGACAAAATTCTGCATGTACTACTAGGTTATTAAAAATGAAATAATAAAAAAAAAACAATAAATTATTATGATCTGAAAATTTAAAAGAGATTTAAATTCAGCATTTAGTGGTCAATATCGAGGAAAAAATAAATGATATATTACGAGAGCCAGATTTTAATAAAAATGATGATATTACTGGGGTGCCGTACAATGTGCACCTTATTGGCCGATTGGTTCTAACTTTCCTGTATGAAATGCTTCAAATAAGTACTGGTTCATATACAAAAACCAGAAGAGAGCGGAGTCCTTAGATTATTGCTTGCAATAATATTTCGTTAAAATTCTTAACTGTAATGATTATACCTGAATATTGTTTTGATTGTAAGTTGTGATTTAACATTACGGAGACCATAGATAAACGCACAACAGCATTATACATTAATCTATACTTTTAATTTTTTGGAAAGCCTCCAGTCAAACTTTATAATCAGCATAATTGCATAATAGCTTGTTGCTTTGGTATTCGGTTGCTGATGTATATTCAGCCGTACCCGATGATGCCATTCACCTGCGTGTCTTACAATTTTAGTATTGTGGATATGAAAAGAGAAAGCTCACATTTCTAAAGAACAAAGAAAAAAGATTAAATAAAACCCGCCACAGCAGCTAGGGACAAAGGGACACCATGATATAGAACGTAAAATGTTAAAATGGAATGTGAAACATACCTTTATGATTATAAAGTAAGTGAGAACCAAACCGTCACTCCAAAAAACGAACAACCAAGGGATAACGGCAGTATCGGACACACCAAGAAACAAGGACACCACATGAGTACGGGACAAAAAATGAGACACTAATACAGATAGACAATAAAATAAAAACCATGGGTAAGACCAGGTGCACCGGTAGAGCAAGCATATTCTGCTTCTTATAAGACACCCGCTTTGTTGAAAATGTCAACTCCGCTTTTCGCTCATGTATAACAATTCAAAACAGTGATTATGCCTTTAATACACTACTCAACCAAGGCTTCAATATATATGTTGCGTACAAGTTGTGATTTTGTACAAGTAATACCTTGTGCAGAAATTTTGTACAAGTTGTTCTGTCATCCACACTAACTTGACATTATTAAAGACCACAAATTTTCTGTGACAGAATTGGAAAAAAGACATTTGTACTAAGAAATGCAAGTCTTAGACTAATGGTTTTCATAATCTTTCAAAACCAAAACTAAGTAATAAAAGTACAATAATATTGCAAACTCCAATCTGTTTATTTTACAAAAATTTTTAGCAGCATTTGTGTGCTAAAATGCACTTATTTTCAAGCGTAAGTGATCGAGTTACTTTGTCATAGTTCTGATCATGTTAAATATACTAAAAAAATTTAAGCATAGATTTAATTTAATAGAATTCTTGATGAAATGAAGGTACTCACAATTTGTCATAACTTGTACAAAATTTTTGTACATGTTATAACTTGTACAAAATTACAACTTGTACACATATTGTACATGTTCAATATTCAATAACAATTAACAACCCACAAGTTGATATGAATTATAGACAATTCTTCTCATGAAATATGTTTTCCATATTTCAGCCGGAGCCGCAGACCCGTGGGGAACAAGCAATGGCGGCAATAACTGGGGAGGTATGTATGACAAGACATTTAAGCAAATAAAAAATGCGTTTGCCGTGTAAACATCGTGCGAAAAAGAGATGCGATACATAGAGGAACGTTAGTTTTCGCACACCGTTTTGTGACGTTCATTCATGAATAAACAATCAATGAAACAATGAAAAATTCAGACATATTGAGTTTACCACCAAATGTTCTGTCACTTGCAAACAGCATCAACAGCCTTTAATTTATATTTGCCAGCGAACATCCATAATGAATTCTTACTTAACTTTTTTGGACATTGATTTGTACCAATAAAATCCCAAGTTTATTAATTTGAGAACATCAAAGAATCAATCTAGTTAAGTAACAAGAGCACAGACGGTAGAGTTTTTGGCAACAAAAAACTTGATTTTATTATGATGAAAAAACAAAGAAAAACCAAAACGAATGAAAAAATACTTTCAAATTATGAAATGTAACAATAACAACACCTTCTTAGCTCACCTGACCACACGAATCAGTGTGAGCAATTGCCGTCACTTGGCGTCCGTCCTCCGTCCGTCCGTCCGTCGCCCGTTAACTTTTCACACTTTCATCTTCTCCTCTGCAATCATTGATTAGAAGCAAATTCAACCAAACTTTACAGGAATGATGTATAGAAGGTCATTTACAAAGATTGCTCATTTCGTTCCGATCCGTTAAAAAACATGGCCACAAGCACGGAACTTAGGTTTAACATTGGACCCTAAGGGAAAAATCATATTTTTATCTTCTTCTCTGAAACGGCTGGAAATTGATGACAGCGATTGTAAGAACACTTTGCCAGTTAAGTTTATGTTTGTTGACGATCCCGCATCCATGGATCAAAGGAGAAAAAGACATGGATGTGGCTTTGCTCAGCAATTAGCAATGAATACCGCTCAAACCGGTGCTAGGGGCCGTCTTGAACTTGCTATGAGGTATGAGTAATGCTCATTGTTGAAGGCCTCATATGACTTCAAGATGAAGAACAACAATAAAAGCGTTGTTCCATTGCTGTGTTTTGCCATGTATTTGTAGAGATTTTGTCTCATTTGCATTTACTCCATATCCCTTCATTGTTAATTTAACATTGGACCCTATGGGAAAAATCATATTTTCATCTTCTTCTCTGAAACGGCTGAAGCCAATTGAACCAAACTTTACAGGAATGATGACCTAAAGGTCCTTAACAAAGATTGCTCATTTCATTCTGATCCGACGAAAAACATGGCGGCCAGCACGGAACATGGTTTAACATAGGACCCTATGGGAAAATCATATTTTCATCTTCTTCTCTGAAATAACTGAAGTAAATTCAACCAAACTTTACAGGAATGGTGTATGGAAGGTCTTTTACTACAATTGCTCATTCCGTTCTGATCCAATAAAAACATGGCCACAACTGTGGAACTTAGGTTTAACATTGGTACAGGAAAAATCACATTTTCATCTTTTCCTTTGAAACTGCATAAGCAAATTTAACTAAACTTTACAGGAAGGATGTATGGAAGGTCCTTAACAAAGATTGCTCATTTCGTTACAATCCCTTAGAAAACATGGCTGCCAGCACGGAACATAGTTTATCATCGGACCCTACGGGAAAATCACATTTTCATCTAC
>MJUU01072950.1:0-33020 GCA_002080025.1 Modiolus philippinarum
GGTTATTAGTATTTGCGACATGTTAATCATGGATTGTTGAAATGCCATAAATGATGAATTTACTGCATTTGCCATGGTTTTAATTTGTATCGAATTATATTTTATACCTTGCAGTAAATTTGAGGTTCTATTGTCTACCAATGACATAAATGATGATAAATGATCACCATGTTGGTGTAATACCTCTGTTAAAAGTCGTGTTCTGTGATTTAGTTCGTTTATATGTCTAGCAAGAAGGTTCACATCCCCCATTGTAGCCGTTCCAAAAAGACCTTTGGCTAGTGAACCAATAAAGGGAAGAAGTGACCTCTTGCTATGTTGAGACTTAAACAATGATGTTTGAGGTATTAAAGTGTGAATTACCCTAATTGTATCTCTTAAATGGATTTCAGTGTTATCATGTAAATGACGAATAAAATTGACCATATTATTGTAAGAGGTACAACTAACTGAACTTGAATTACACAAATTAATTTGTCCATGAGACAACTTAACATTTCTGGGAAGGTCCACTCTGAAGGTATGGAGCCAAGATTCTTTGGCGAGAAACAACTTGCTTTCTTCCTTGAAAAGAACACCATAGTTCACACGTTGGATGACGTCATATCCTCCCTGTGTCCTCATAGCACCAACTGTGGCAAAACTCAGAAAAAGCAGGCAGATGTAGAAAAGTCTATGACCAGCTAAGAATTTTCCTACAATAGAAGGAATAAAAAAAATAAGATGCGATGCAAGTCGGGTGAAAGTACGCCTGATCAAGAACATACATTCCAGCACTATACAACAACAGACCAGCTGTCAAAACTTTGACTACAACACATCCGAAAACAATTTTTATGGAAAACCAAATTTGTGAGAAAATTTTTTTTTTATGCCAAATGAACAAAAAAAAAATATAAGCCATGGCTAGCTAATCAACTTTGACTCGGTTTCTACAATAGCAAAACTTAATATCAGAGATTGCCAAGATAAATGATGTGAGACAAGATATGGAGGAAAATGAACATAACAATGAGTACATTTACTTTGTACGAACTTAAATAAAATGAGTAACTTGAGTACGAACAACTGAGTACAATGAGTACGAACAACTGAGTACAATGAGTACGAACAAATGAGTACAATGAGTACGAACAAATGAGTACATTGAGTACATAAAAAAAAATGAGTACACTGGGTACAAACTGAGTACATAAAGTACGGACAAATGAGTACACTAAGTACGAACTGAGTACATAAAGTACGAGCAAAAAAAAAATGAGTACACTAAGTACGGAAAAATGAGTACATAATGTACGGACAAAAATTGGGTACATATAGTACGAACTAAAATGAGTATATTAAGTACAGAAAAATGAGTACATAACGTACAGACAAATGAATCAATTAATATCTATGTTCTTGCAAAAAATTGTGCAATGCTTGTGAAAAAAAAATTTAGCATTTTGAAGGAAACTAAGATCTTCTTTTACGTTTGAAATTTGATTTTCTTAGTTTACCATCTTTTGTGTATTTAAAATCGATTTCATCTAAAAGATCTGCATCAAAACTTGAATTAGGTTCCCATGTGCGAACTCCGGTTGACCACTGAACCTGCATTTGGCGTTCGCCATTGCGAAATCTACCCTTAATTATTTTGTCAATTTTAAATTTTTGTTGAGTATTAGCGTCATTTGCTGTATTTTGATTGTTTTGATTTTCTTGATCAACCTGAGATTGAGCGTCATTTTGCTCATTAGTTACATTTTCATTTTGACCCTGAGTTGGTTGAGGTAAACCTGCAGGAGGGTTGACCTGCTGTGAAGCTTGTTGAGCATCATTGTCATTATTAGCATCATTGTCATTAGTATTAGCATCATTGTCATTATTTTGCCTAGGTTGTTGCCTATGAACATTTGGATCATAGTAACGTCTTAAATTAGTTGCATTAATCAATGATTTGTGGTTCACAGTTGAACCTACTTTTCTCAATTTATAAGTGTAATTTGGACCGAGCTCTACTATGCGATAAGGACCATCTGCTTTATCATGCAATTTGCGAGACATGCCTTTGGGGATTTTATTAACATTTATCAAAACCAAATCGCCAATAGAAAGGGTTGGTATATTTGACTTTAGGTCATGTCTCTCTTTATCTTTCACTTTATGCAGTGAATCATTTTCCTTTGCAATTTGATGGACAATTTTGAGATTGGCCAAAAATTCTTCTATATAATGTTTGGTGTCTTTGCCTACATTGTCCTTTGGTTCTAAAGCGACGTCAAAAGGAAGTCGCATTTCTTCCCCAAACATCATGTAGAAGGGTGAATATCCTGTTGTATTTGAGGATGGAGATTTTCTATATGCCATCATAATGAATGGGATAAGTGTTGGCCAAATTGATTGGTTCTTACCGCAATAAGCTCGCATACACTGTGCAATTGTACTGTTCTGGCGCTCAACTGTACCATTTGTATTTGCATGGTACGAACTAGAATGATGTTGTTTAACATGAAAAACTTCACAAATTGCTTTAATAAGTTTTGACATGAAAGATTGGCCACGGTCACTAAAAAGAACTTTTGGAGCGCCAAATCTTGCAAATACTTCTGTACAAAGAATTGTGGCTATTTCTTTGGCTGACTGAGTTTTGAGAGGAAAAGCCTCTGTCCATCTAGTAAATGACTCAACGACTACTAAAATATATTCATAACCCTCATTTGTCTTAACTAGTGGGCCAAGGACATCAATGTGCCAGCGCTGAAATCTACCGACAAGTGGCATGGGAGTAAGAGGCGGATTATTAGGATTGTAATTCCTCTTAGCTCGCTGACAACGATCATATGTTTTGATATACTCAACAACATCAGAATGAAGCTTAGGCCAATAGTATTTTTCCATGATAGAAGAGTAAACTTTGTCTACACCAAGATGTCCACCACCTGCAAGTGAGTCATGATAAGAATGAAGACATTCTGCCCTTAAAGAAGTTGGAATAGCAATTTGCTGGAAAAGACGCAATTCTCTAGGTAACCTACTACACCTTCTTTGATACAAATGATACAAAATGCCATTTGAGATGGAGTAATAAGGACTCTCAGCAATAACAGCTCTCCTACGCTTTTCATCATCTGGTAGAGTTTGGTCCTGTTTGTACTTAATGATATCACTGAAGTCTGGACACTCTGATTGTTTTTGAAACAACACAGTAGGGTCAGCTAAAGTGTTTTGAAGCTCATCATTCTCTAAAGCACAAACAACAGGACTTTCCTCCGGAGAGTCATGGCCATAAAAGAGAGTAACCTCAGTGCGCCAACATTTGCCATCAGGTAACAATTCAGCAGTAGGTTCCAACATAGAACTGACAGGTGGAGGTTCAGCAGCTGGATAAGGGCGTCGACTCAAACAATCGGCTACAACATTACTTTTACCAGGGCGATGTACAATATCAAAGTTCAAATCCTGAAGTTGTAATGCCCAACGCTCTAGCCTCTTGGAAAGTTTAGCCGTCTTAAGCCATGTGAGTGCACTGTGATCAGTGACCACTGTGAAATGAGAGTTGACTAAATAAGGACGGTATGTTTCTACGCCTCTTAATATAGCCAAGCACTCTTTTTCTGAAGTGTGGTATTTCTGTTCAGCCTCGCTCAATGCCTTACCTCCATAAGCAACAACATATTCCTTGCCCTCGTCATCCTTCTGTCCTAAGACATAACCTATAGCAACATCGCTCGCATCACAGGTTAGAATGAAAGGTCTGGAAACATCAGGATAAGACAAAATAGGAGCTGACAGAAGAGCCTGTTTGATAGTCTCGAAAGCCTTTTGACACTCAGGAGTCCACTTAAAAGGTTTGTTTTTCTTAAGAAGACCATTCAATGGAGAGACTATTTTTGAGTAACCTTGCAAAAAACGACGATAATAATTCCTCATACCCACAAAACTGCGCACGTTTTTAACTGTTTTTGGAACAGGGAACTCACTGACAGCACTAGTTTTCTCTGGGTCTACCTGAACACCATGCCTAGAAATAATATGCCCTAAAAACTTGACTTCCCTAACTGCAAAGTTACATTTGGATGGTTTTAAACGAAGATTGGCCTCTTCTAAGCGAGCAAAAACCTGTTTTAAATGATCAAGATGTTCATCAAAGGTACGACTGAAAATCAAGATGTCATCAATATAAACAAGCAAGAATTTCCAGTTCAGATCTCTTAACACCTGAGTCATTAAACACTGAAACGTAATAGCGGCATTCATTAACCCATAACTTAAACGTTTCCACTCATAGACTCCTGACCTTGTAATGAAAGCACTCTTGTGTCTTGTTTCCTCATCCAAAGGAATCTGCCAAAAGGAACTTTTTAAATCCAAATTAGTAAAATAACAGGCCTTTGATTCACCTAAAGAGTCGAATACACTTTCCATATGGGGTAAAGGAAAAGACATGGGCACAGTGACTTTATTTAACTTTCTATAGTCAACTGCAAAACGCATTTCACCGTTTTGTTTCTTGACCATGACTACGGGTGAGTGCCATTCTGAGTTCGATTCTTCGATAAGGTCATTATCTAACATTTCTTGCACTTGCCTATCTTGTTCTCTTTCAGTAGGCGGTGATTGCCTATAAAAACCTTGCCTAACGGGTTGAGCACCAGGAACAGTTACAATTTTATGTTTATACACATCAGTTTTACCTAACTCACTCAGATCAGCTGCAAAGCTAGACCTATTTTGTTTCAAAAATTCTTGTAACCTGTGTTTTTCACTGTCTGTTAAATCAGATTTTGATAAATCAAAATTTAATTCCTTACTATTTTGTGTTGAAACTGATGAAATTGATGGTTTGTCATTGTCAAGCTTTTGTATTTCAACATTTATAAGTGGTAAAACTTTTGCCAACTTTTTGTTTGCTCTTATTCTGACATTTTTGTCTGTTGGATTTAATAGACTTAAAAATGCTTTTCCATTTTCAACTTTAACTAAAGACTTTGCTGCTGTGATGTGTAAATTTTCTAAAGACTGTAGTGGTTCCAAAAGTACTGTTGCACCATGTTTTTGATGTGAAATTGACACACTGATTAAGGTTTCTGAACATTTAGGTATTGTAACTGCTTTTTGTGTTCGTGCTAAGCCTTCATTAACATTTAAACTACTTAGAGTTGTTACAACAGTGGAATCTTTAAGTTCTAAAGTATTGTTTTCAANGTAGTAACCAGATTGATCACTGCTTTAGCTTTATCTTTGTGCCTATCTTTAGACATGGGCCTAGAGATAGGCGTGAGTCCCTAACTTTGGTCACGTTTCCTTTTAAGACATGCCTTTTGAAAATGCCCTAACTTATTGCAATAACTACATATCTTATTTGATGCTGGACATTTTGACCTTGAGCTACAGGACTTACTTGCTCCACAGAACTTGCATTCTTCTTTCTGTGCATGCTGGTTGGAATAGTTGCGCTTCGAATTCTGGTACTGGGGTCTTGGAGCTGCCATCCTCACGTTATGTTGTTCTGGCCTCTGTAACGCGGAGAGTGTGGTGTCCATCCTTGACATCAAGCTCGTTAGTAGGTTGGTCTCGCATGCTGACACAGCAGAAGTGACGGCCTTGTTGATAGTTTTCTCAATGTCATGTGACGGTTTCTGTTCAGTTACTGCCACGGTCATCTCTGCAACAGCGCCAATTTCCCGGAGTTGGTTCATTGTCTTAGCACGTTGAGGGATGATTATATGAGCGTATTTACTGTTAAATCCCTTTTCCGTCAGTGAGACGAGGAAGTCCTCGGACACACTTCCCTCACTGTTTAGTGTCAATGCTCTGTGGATGTATTCGTCCACAGATTCATTGTCTTCCTGCTGCAGGTCGGTAAGTCGGATACCCTTTTTAATCATGGGTTTGAACCGGTTTTCAAAGATAAAAGATCACAAAACTAATTGGCAGTTTTTGATTTACTTGTTTCAGGCCATTGCCTCCAGACCGCTATAGCTAATAGTCGCTATAGCTCAAACTCACCAGACAAACGAGTCTCATCAGTTACAAAACAAAAACGACCCAAAACTCAATTCTGACATCATTATAAAATATCTCCTCTTCTTGTTTTCTATCTATTCACCCGAATATTTATTCTTATATCTCTTAACATTACCAAAACGTTTATATTATTATTATTATTATTCTTTAACTAACTTCTAACCGTAGCTATTGAGCTGTTTTCTGTCGATGTTTTTCCTTTTTTGTTCCATTCTTTTGTTTTTAGCTCACCTGGCTATGCCAGGGTGAGCTTTTACCATCACTTTATGTCCGTCGTCGGTCGTAAACTTTTCATTCAAATATCTTCTCCTCTAAAACTACTTGGCGAATTGGAACCAAATTTGGTCATAATCATGATATGTAAAAGAGAGGAAATGGGGTAAATGTTATTGGATAGTCCCCTTCAAAAATTGTATCCGGCAGGTCCGTACCTCATCCAAGATGGCCGCCAGCGGGGAACATAGTTTTAACATTCGACTTTGTTGGAAAACATATTCGAAAAATTTTTTCTCTGAAACTACCGACCCAATTATAACGAAACTTAGTCACAATGGTCCTTAGATGGTCCAACCCCAAAAAGTTATCCTGCAGGTCCATACCTCATCCTAGATGACCGCCAGCGGGGAAAATAGTTTTAACATTGGACCCTATGAAAAAAAAAAAAACATTCAAAGATCTTCTTCTCAGAAACTGCTGGTCCAATTAGAACCTAACTTAGTCACAATGGTCCTTAGATGGTTCTTTCCAAAAAAGATACCCCACAGGTCCGTACCTCATCCTAGATGGCCGCCAGCGGGGAACATAGTTTAAACATTGGACCCTATGGAAAAGACATTCAAAGATCTTCTTCTCAGGGCCAGCGGGGAACTTAGTTTAAAACATTGTACCCTATGGAAAATACATTCAAATTTCTTCTGCTCAGAAACTACTAAACCAATTTAAACCAAACTTAGCCACGATGGTCCCTTCAAAGAAAGATATCCGACAGGTCCGTACCTCATCTAAGGTTGCTGGCAGCGAGAACATAGTTTGAACATTGGACCCTATGAATTTTAACGGGAACCCCTGTCAAAATTTTTATTTGAATTGTGGTCTGGTTTTGGTAGTAATGGATGGAGCTCTCAGTTGCCATGGAAACCAGACCGGAAAACTGAAATTTTAGAAAAAAAAGTGTTCTGCTAGACATTTTATTTGTGATGTCAGCACTAAGTATAAACTAGATACAAGGGATACCCCTGCCCAAATTTGTTTTGTAAAAGGCGTACTTAAAGATTTAATTTTAGCAATATGTATTACATGTACCTTGATTATAAGGGGAACCCCTGCCCAAATTGTTTTAGTCCCCTACCGGCGATAGCCAAGAGGGACTTTAAGTTTGCGCTCCGTCCGTCTGTCCGTCTGTCAGTTCCGCATCAGTTTTCCGATTTTTTTTTTCTAAATCGTTGCAGGTAGTGATCTGATATTTTGTATGTAAGTCTACCTTATTGAGTTACAGATAAGGTTTAAGTTTGGTTCCGGTCCACTGATTTTTGACAGAGTTATGGGCCTTGGACTTAAAAAATTTAGTGAAATGTAAGTTTTCCGCACTTTTTTCTAAACCGTTGCAGATATTGATCTGATAATTTTAATGTGAGTCTACCTGAATGAGTTACAGATAAAGTTAAAGTTTGGTTCTGGTCCACTAATTTTTGACTGAGTTATGGGCCTTGGACTTAGCAAATTTTAGTAAAATGTCAGTTTTTCGCATTTTTTGTCTAAACCGTTGCAGATATTGATTTGATATTTTGTATGTGAGTCTACTTTAATGGGTTAGAAATCAGGTTTAAGTATGGTTCTGGTCCACATTTTGAGGGAGTTATTGTTGCCTTGGATTTAGAAAATTTCAGTAAATGTCAGTTTTCCGCACTTTATTTCTTAACCGTTGTAAGTGTTTATCTGATATTTTGCATGTGAGTCTACCCTAATGAGTTACAGATCATATTTCTTAACCGTTGTAAGTGTTTATCTGATATTTTGCATGTGAGTCTACCCTAATAAGTTACAGATCAATTATAAGTTTGGTTAAGGTCCACTGATTTTTGACGGAGTTATGGGCCTTGGACTTAGAAAGCATATATTATCAATTTTGCTAGTGTAGTAAAGTCTTGTTCTAACCGGTAGGGGACTTAGTATTGCCTTGCAATACGATCCACACCTGTTTTGAATGGTGTTCTGTTATGGGTTGTAATGGATGGTGGAGCTTTCGGTTGCCATGAAAACCAAACAAGAAAACAGAAATTTTAGGGAAAAAGTATTCTGCTAAATTTTATGTTTTGTTTTCAGAAATATGTAAACACTAGTAAATAAGGAGAACCCCCTCCCTGCCCAAATATTTTAAAAGGGGCTTATATTGTTTGGTTTTGGCAATAATTATTACCTAAATTATAAGGGAAACCCCCTGCCCTAATTATTTTGAAATGTGGTCTGAAATTGGTTGAGATAGATAACACATTCAAATACATTTAAAGATCATTTCTGAAATAACTTGTCAAATTAGAAAACAATTGTACATTGATGGTACGTACCTTCCAATAAAGGTATCCGGGAGGACCACATCTCATGAAATATGGCTGCCAGCATTCAAATAGTCTATGTTGGATGCCATTAAAAGAATAAGGTCTCTGAAACCACTAATCCCATTGGAAATAAACTTGATCACAAAAGCCCTCTGGTGTCCCGGTCAAATTTTCACCTGGCATGTCTTCATCCAATCCAAGGTGTTCTCCAGCAGGGAAACAACTTTTTTGTCAGCCATGGTCCAGGTCAGCGATACAGGCTCTTGAAAGCCTCTTGTTTTCTCTTAGTTTTGTTTTGTCTTTGTCTTTATTATAACTGCCACTCTAATTCTAATCCTTCGTTCTGCTTTATTGTCATCCCGTATTACTGTAAATAAGGAAGATTATTTCTGCTATTTTGGCGAAAAGAAGAAATCAGCGAAAACAATTCCTCGCGAATTTATTCTTAGATCTTGAGGGCTTCCTTTAATTAACGTTAAACGCGTATAAAAGAATTGCCAAGAGATTTTGACTTACAATTGGCGAAGTTTAACCCCTGCAAAAACAATCCACTTTATAGTCTGTTTTTCTTGTTAGTTGTGTTTCCTATTTCTTTAAAATTCGTTTCCGTTATTAATAGTTAAATATACAACTTATTACAAATATACATGTGATAGTTTCTCATTCATAAAACAGTCATAGGAAGAAGACCCATCCACTTGCACCTGTACAATTGAAAAAGCCAAATGGTTTCGTACTATATCGCCCCTTTCATGGCAGCTTTCTTGTCGAACATATTTCTAGAGCCTTTTCTTAATAGAAATCAGTAATTTTTCCTTGTATCTTTTTATTGTAAAATTGTCTTTAACGTTCCCAAAGACGTCCCTGATGTTGGTCATTATATCTTCAATCGTATAAGTATCAAAATTGATTGTGAAGAGGTTCATATGGCTGAGACTGACCTTGCTACAATACACTGCCACTATATATGTCATCGAAGGGTGTTGGCGAAAAAAAAACTGTTTACGTGCCATTAATTTTTCAATACGTATGCCCAGACAGGACCATTGCGGTCTACAATTATCCGGAGGTTTTGCAGGTGTATTTTTCTATTTGCCCTTTGGATTTCTACTGTAGACAATTCTGTTCGGTAAGTTTGCTTTCTGTTAATTCATCCAGAAAAGATCTTCTTAGAAGAGAGATACCTAAATAATGGAATCAGTATTTACCTATCGAGCCCAGGTGCAAGAACTTCTCCAAATAACTACATTATTTCCAAAGCGCTTCGGGGTAAGCGGCCATGATCACGTTGGTGTATCTGGAGTCTTTGACAAACTATTCTTTATACCGATATCTCCTCAATATTCGCAGCTCTTGCGAAAGGCCACACTTTAGGTTGTTACCAAAAGCCATTCAATTTTGCTATTTCTTGATGATATCAGTAAAGGAGTAAACCCTTCCGTTCATATGACTGAGAGTGACCTTGTTACAATACACTGCCACCATATATGCAATCGAAGGTTGTTGGCGCAAAAAAAGGCACAAAAAAGACACAAACAAACTGTATTACGCGCCATTTATGTTAAATACGTATGCCCAGACAGGACCATTGCGGTCTACAATTATCCGGAGGTTTTGCAGCTGTAATAAATATTTTACGAAAGGATATGGAGTAAATGAACATGAGACCATAACACATATGTTTACTCCAACTGCAATAATTTTAATGAGCTGTATGGCCATTTCGGAAATTAATTCCTCATCAGCAGCAGTAGAACCCTGTATTGCAGCTGTATTGTCTTTTTGCCCTTTGGATTTCTGCTGTGGTAAGTTTGTTTTCTGTTAATTCATCCGCAAGAATTTCTAAGAAGAGAAATACCTAAACAAACAGTATTTACCTATCGCCCCCAGGTGCAAGAACTTCTCCAAATAACTACATTATTTCCAAAGCGCTTCGGGGTAGGCGGCCATGATCACGTTGTTGTATCTGGAGTCTTTGACAAACTATCTTTTATTCTGATATCTCTTCAATATTCGCAGCTCTTGCGAAAGGCCACACTTTAGGTTGTTACGAAAAGCCATTCAATTTTGCTATTTCTTGATGATATCAGTAAAGGAGTAAACTCTTCCTTTCATATGGCTGAGAGTGACCTTGCTACAATACACTACTACCCTAACATATATGCAATCGAAGGGTGTTGGCGCAAAAAAAAAAAAACAAAAAACAAAAAAAAAACAAAAAAAAACAAAAAACAAAACAAAAACAAAAAAAAAAACTGTATTACGCGTCATTTATTTTAAATACGTATGCCTAGACAGGACAATTGCGGTCTACAATTATCCGGAGGTTTTGCAGCTGTATTGTCTTTTTGCCCTTTGGATTTCTGCTGTTGACAATTCTATTCGGTAATTTTGTTTTCTCTTAATTCATCCGCAAGATCTTCTTAGAAGAGGGATACCTAAACAATGGAATCAGTATTTACCTATCGAGCCCAGGTGCAAGAACTTCTCCAAATAACTACATTATTTCCAAAGCGTTTCATGGTAAGCGGCCATGATCACTATGTTGTATCTGGAGTCTTTGACAAACTATTCTTTATACCGATATCTCTTCAATATCCGCAACTCTTGCGAAAGGCCACATATTAGGTTTTTACAAAAAGCCAATCAATTTTGGCATTTCTTGATGATATCAGTCAAGGAGTAAACTTTCTTTCATGATACTCTCAGGTGTGTCTAATTGTATCCTGTTAATAGGGGCTCCACTTTGGCCATTTAGTTACTTTCCGATCCTTTTTAAGAACGTATTAACGTATTCCTTCAATCTAGCAGCAGTCATTCATGCCAGATGGTTTTCTTCTTTGTCAATGTGTCATATTTCGTATATCTGTGAAATGTTATATCCATTCTCAATGCATGCTTAACTTCGTATGCTCATCTTTATGCTTTCACAGTGTCTGTTGATTATATTTGGCACATGTATTGCATAAGGTATACAATAACTTATTATTGATCTTAGTAAGTAGCGCTGGAATGTGGAGACTTTATGGAATGATGACTTAAGATTTGATAAATCCGTCTTATTTTTGACAAGACAAATACATAATGATGACATGATGCATGAAGACGCACGTTAAGTGTTGTATTTAAATTTTAACTCATACTTTTCAATTAGATTCATGAATGCACATAGGTGCACGGCAATCTTAAAACTTCTTCGTAGTTAACCCCAATTAGTGGCCAAAGCACCGTAACTCCAAATAATTTTGAACCAGTTTTTCCTTAGCTCTCAATAAAACTGGTAAATGCGAAGAAAAAAAATCCGGAAGTGGAAAATTGTAATTTTTTAATGATGCGTATTAATCCTTGACCTAAATTTTTTGGGAATAATTAGTTCAATTTCTTATTATTGAAGCAAATAACTATCTTTTTACACCGATATATTCATTGAATGCTAACATAATTTTTTTCGTTGGAGTACCTACAGGAGTGATCATTTCGGCCTAAAACATGTCAATTTCCCTTTTTTAGACTTGCTTTCCAATTAAATAGCGTAGATATAACCTCGATCTTCTAACTATAATTTTAACCGTGCTGCGTTGATTTAAGTCGCTTATTTTTATCCCGTAGAGTGAATTAGTAGATATGTCAGCTCTAGAAAAAAGAAGCCTTAACGCTAGGTCTGCTCTCCTGACCTAACACTTTTTTTGGTTAATGAACATCTCCGTCTAAATATAGAAATCACAATACTTTTACCTGTGGATTATGAGTGAAAAGTTTCACTAGAAATTACATAAAAAGGTAACAAGACAACAATAGGTACTTCCCATGCATGTAGCGAATGTGGATATTGTTCAAAGAGTTCTTAATACAAAAAAAAAAAAAAAAAAAAAAAAAAAAAAAACTGGATTTGGATTGACTAATCAACCTTTAGATGTTGGCAAACCTGATAGTGTCAACAGATGAACACAGATGAAGTTAATTTGAACGAAATTAGAGATCTTTGTAAATGACCTTCAATATCCTAAAGAAAGTAATGTTTTAGACTCATCCATTCATCAGTCAGTAATCATTTAGACCGTGTCTTTATTAGATTAACATAAACCGCACATTGTTTTCACATTTGGTAAACTTTTGTGTCACTATAGCCCTTGCTAGAGCCGGTACCATTTCCTATCGTTGTCTACGTTTGTCTTTTGTCTTTTTATTGTTTTTCTTGTGCAGTTCCCTTGTATAATGTGGCATGTGATTGTAATTTTCAGTCATTGTAAGCGTTTCCTGTTATCTTTGCTATATTATTTTTTTCTTTACAACCATATTTATTGAACAATTTTAGTTTATATTTATAATGTGAATACTGAACCATCATATTGTAGTACCGGTATATATATATCGGTTCCTTTCATTTATGATTTAAGGTTGCACTCGTTTATCCTTATAGGGGGGTTCTGATTATGACTTCTTCATTTTGCACTTTGTAAAAATTAGAAAGAAGCATTAGAATGACGATTCCGGGGAATTTGTACTTTGGCATTTTATAAGATTGAATAAAAAAGGCTAAATTGAGATGCTTTTTTATTAGTCTTCTTTGATCTATGCTGTTGAAATGTTGATCTACTCATCTGTTGGGGGATCCAAGAAGGTTTTATTAGTTTCGTGCATGTTACTTGGCATGGGAACTTGAAGCTGTACACTTGCATTCGTAGAAAATCGCAACAGTTGTTGACTTTGTATTGTTTGTTGTTCCTGAATAAGACAAAGCGGGTTGTAGTTACAGTCATTTAAGATGAGTGTCTGGTCGTCACAAACATCTGCTGCTCCAAATCCTCGTGGGGGACAACTACTTGGAGTATCGCATAAGTCAAAAACCTGTCCAGGTGCTGAAACGGAGATCAAAAATGTATGTGAAGCAACACTTGTTATATTAAGATATCGTTGAGTAAAATATATTCAGTTTCTCTATTACCTAAGATAATTGGAAGGCCATAAACTCAAAAAACTGTATAAGAGTAAACTTTGTATTGATGGTTTCATTTACTAATTTTACTGTATTGTATGACTGCTCAATTAAGCTGTATTTGTATCTTGAAATTTGGATTAAGCTGTATGGTATGATATATAACATGATATAAAATATAAATAAATAAAATATGCAAATTATACATATCAAATGAAATGATAATGTTCAATACGCTCCTTTTTCTATTGCATGGAAATCATAGGTTTGTTAACAAAGCGAAAGAAGAACGTCTTATTATATAGATGGCAGTGAATGATCGAATTTTCTCAGTTAAATAAATCTCATATTGTCACCGGTGAAATAAAGGATTTCTAGTCACTGGAGGACGAGACGTCATAATATCTCGTCAATGTCGTTGTCAGGTTAACAACTTGCGCATTGAAATGAAGAAAAAATAATTCGCATCTATAATCTTGGTTTTTGAGTAGAAAATCTGTATAATAAAAAGCATAATTAATCCACCGTCACGAATATCAATAACAATGTCACTCGTGTCGATCAACGCATCGGATTAAACTCGTTGCGGAACAAGTTCCGCAACTGGTTTAATCCTTCTGCGTTTTCGGCACTCGTGATATGTTTATTAATATTCACGACGGTCAATTAGCTATACTATAAATATTAACCAATTACATCTGAAAGGAAAGACAAGATTATCAAAGGACATGGCTGTCGACAAGGGATATTAACTATTGTTTTTTGGGGAAAATATAAATAAACATTAAGACTATTTGTACAACGTAAAAAGGTTTATACATACGCTCACGAAGTAACTATTTTTACTGCCATTTGGAGAGACGATGCTCTCCCTTACGGAGCACGTGATGATATTCCATGTTGTGTATCGATTAACAATGGAAGAGAGTCTGATTTCCACATTTGTGATATCTCTTTATTGGCAAGATTTCCACATTTGTAATTCCTCTTTTTATTGCCAAGATTTCCATATTTGTGATACTGCTTTATTGCAAAGATTTCCACATTGTGATTCCTCTTTTTTTGCCAAGATTTCCACATTTGTGGTATCTCTTTATTGCCATGATTTCCACATTTGTAATTCCTCGTTTTATTGCCATGATTTACACTTTTTTGATGCCTCTTTATTGCCAAAATTTGCACAGATATGATTCGTTTTTTACAATGGTTTACACCTTTGTGATGCCTTTTTATTGCCAAGATTTGCACAGATGTGATTTTTCTTTTTATTGCCAAGGTTTACACTTTTGTGATATCCCTCTTTATCATAATTTGCACATTTGTTATGCCTGCCTATGAATTTCGGAATTAGTAGTAAGAGTCGTTCATTTTAAGACACCTTAAAAAGCTTAGAGCCCCAGGGCCAAAGATGGTGGCCGGACTAAATTGTTATCGGAAAGGATTAATTTGAAAAGTTGCTAAATATGATTGAATTGTCATTTGGCGATTAACTTGTCATTTTGATGAAGTAAATACCACAACGGGATAGAAAAATGTAAGTTTTTAATATATATAAGACGAATGTAGCCGATCACAATCTGGTATTCTAAGTCAAGGCCGACAACTATTAAAAACACTGAAATGTATATGAGATTAATGTCAATGTGTCTTCTTTAACCAAAAAACTATCCCTGTGACGAAACTTCGAACACCAAGGATTTATATGTTGTCAAAGTAGAATCGGAGAGTGTTTAAATCTTGTGGACTAAATTTTCATTTTGGATTAAAAGGGATGTCACTCAAACAAGTGTGGTGGTGGGAAATGAATCAGGGGAGGTAACTTTACGATTTGATACATTTTATTGATGACAAGGTTACATAACAATACAGTTCTGTATTTGTCTTTCATTGGTAAATGTCTTTCAAATCGTTTTCGATCTCCTCCAGGTCTCGAGCAGAGAATTCGTCTACGATATACTTCATGGTGAAGTTCTTATATCTGGATTTTAAGAAATTAACGCAGAACAGACCACAGTTCTCGGGTTGAACTCTAACATTGTTGTATATGTATTGGGGTGCGTTGACGATCAGCACTTTTCTGAAGTTGCGATGATAAGTTTCCAGTGCTCTTCCGAACGAATCGAAGAATTCGGCGGGTCCTTCCAAAACGATAAGTTAATCCCCAAATGACAATTTAATCCTATTTAACAACTTCAGTTTTCAAATTAATCCTTTCCGACAACTTAATCCTTTCCCACAATTTAATCCCTTCCGACAACGTAATCCTTCCCGATAACAACTAAGTCTGGCCGTCATCTATGCTCTAGGACCCTAGGTTTTTTTTGTGCCTCAAAATGAACGACTCTTAAGCTTGCTTCTGGAATTTCTGCATGAATTGTTGCTTTGGTATTGGTTAAGAATTTGACATTTCCTCTGTGCATTGCCAGAGTCTGAAATAAAGCTAATGATAACTACTATATTTTCTTTTAAAGAGTTGCAAAAAAAGTAATGGAAATTCCTATTCAATATTTTCGAATTATTCTCCGATCAAAAACGTAGCCGTCCATACTATAGTGAATAATATCAATGAGATGTGGTTGCGATGTTGTACTATATTGGGTGTTTAATATTGTTAATCTATGTTCTATAATCTCAATACACATAGTCAAATGTCTGTTATAGACAGGTTGTTCGGTAAAGTTAACGTACTCATATTATGTCTTTGTTTCTGCGATGCTGTCGTTGTCCTCGGTTTGTTCGCTTTAGACTGGTGGTTCGGTTTCACTTACTCTACTGCATTTACATTATTATTACGCTGGATAAAACGTTATCGTGGTCAAACTTAAATTCAGTAAAAATCTGGTTATTCTTGCTTTACAGTTATTCCTTACTAAGCGACGACAACAAAAACCTTGTTATACAGTTACTACACACCTACCGACGACAAAAGTTATGTTTTTATACAGTTAGTACACACCTACCGACGACAACAATTATCTTGTTATATAGTTACTACACACCTACCGACGGCAAAAGGTATATTGTTTTACAGTTATTACACACCTTCCGACGGCAAAAGTTATCTTGTTATACAGTTACTACACACCTACGTATGACAACAATTATCTTGTTATACAGTTACTACATACCTACCGACGGCAAAAGTTATCGTGTCATACAGTTACTACACACCTACCGATGACAACAATTATCTTGTTATACAGTTACTACACACCTACCGACGGCAAAAGTTATCGTGTTATACAGTTACTACACACCTACCGATGACAACAATTATCTTGTTATACAGTTACTACACACCTACCGACGGCAAAAAGCTATCTTGTTTTACAGTTACTACACACCTACCGACGGCAAAAGTTATCTTGTTATACAGTAACTACACAACTACCGACGGCAAAAATTATCTTGTTATACAATTACTACACACCTACCGACGACAACAATTATCTTGTTATACAGTTGCTACACACCTATCGACGGCAAAAGTTATCTTGTTTTACAGTTACTCAATACTTAACGACGGTGACAATTGTCACATTTTACAGTTACTTAATAATAACCATCATGAACAATTATCTTCTTTCACAGTTACTCAAGACTTACAGTTACTAGATACTTACCAATGGCAACAAGAATCTTGTTAAACAGTTACTTAATACTTACCATAGGCAACAATTATTGTGTTATACAGTTACTCAATATTTAAAAGAACGATTACAATTATCATACAGTTACTTAATTTTCATCAATAGCGACAATCATCCTATAATACAATTGTAATATTGAACAGATATATCATGATAAGGAGGGTTATTTGCCAAAAATACGAGTCGCGGGGCGGTAAAATTTCCCGAGCCTGAAAGACGAGGGAAATTTAGACCCAAGACTTGTATTTTTGGCAAATACCCCGACGTTCATGATATATCTGTTTGATAACAACGAATGTCTCTTTGCCAAAACATAAAACGGCTATTAACCAATCAGAATACAGCTTACATACATGAGGTGTAATTAAGAGTATAATATGACAACAATTATCTTGTTAAAAAGTTGCTAAATACTTACAAACGGCAAGAATTATCTTGTTGTAAAGTTACTCAATTCTTAACAACGGCAACAATGATCTTGTTATACAGCCCCTTCATACTTACCGACGGTAAAACATATCTTCTTACACAGCTACTCAAATTATCGACGTCGATAACTATCTTGTTATACAGTTACTCAATTCTTACCATCGGTAGCAACTATCTTATTATACAGTTACTCAATACTCACCAACGGCGACAATTATCTTGTTATACAGTTACTCAATTCTTACCATCGGTAGCAATTATCTTTTTATACAGTTACTCAATACTCACCAACGGCGACAATTATCTTGTTATACAGTTACTCAATTCTTAACAACGGCAGCAATTATCTTGTAATGCAGTTACTCAATACTAAACAATGGCAGCAATTATCTTGTAATGCAGTTACTCATCTTGTAATGCAGTTAATACTCAATACTTACCAATGGCAGCAATTCTTGTGTAATGCAGTTATTCAATACTAAACCTTGGCAACAATTATCTTGTTATGCAGTTACTCAATACTTACCAACGGCAGCATTGGCTAAAATGTAAGTAAATCATGGTTGGGTTAAACTTAGTTCATAAAACATATAAATTGAAATGTTGTTCCATGAATTGAAACTATAAATATCAATCCGTATAATTGCTATGTATTATTTTTATGTTATCCCAGATGAAGAAATGGCCACTTCAAGAACAAAATGTACCACGACATCGGTATATTGTTAGTTGTTTTCTATAATTCACCATTTTCACTGGAGTTCACATTGTGAGTGCCTTTGTTTTGAATGTTGTGATTTCTTTTTCTGTGTTTTGTATCTGTCTAACGTCGTCGTTTTCTGTGTCTTACGTCATTGTTTTCTGTGTCCTCGTTTTTGCCATGTCTTTGGACTTCGATTTTTGTAAATTCCACTCCTTTGTTCCTTCGGTATTCTACTGCCGTTGTTTTATTCTTCCTCTCCTGATGCTTTTGATATATGAGATTATTAGGAAATGGCTGAACGAGATGGACGCCATTTTATATTAAAAAATTGAGGATTCAACATCTCATTCACTACTTTATTTATATTTTGTATAAATGCCATAAACAGATCCATTCGATGCGTATTCTGTTTCTATTAGCCAAAAACTACAGTCAATATGGAGTACCTTTAAAAGGCGACAAAACTGCATATAGTATAATATTAAAGATATTTTGGTATATCACTTGCAAGACTGTACATAAACCTTGGAATGCTTTATTTATCTGCTTCAGAACCCAACCAAATATGCTACTTTTTATTGGGATAATTGGAACAAGTATTTTGCCTTCTACCCTAACCTATAACGGAAAACAGTTAGGATATTGCATTCTCTAATAGAAAAAAAAACTCATGGAAGCCACAAAATACATTATACAAGTTGATTCTATCGAATCGTCAACTTTGAAAACCCTTTAATACAATATGAAAATATTTCCTTACCCAAGGTAAATCACATAGCTATAAAATATTTTTCAGGGTACTGAATTCTGAATTTTTTTTTCGCACAAAATTGATTGGATATAAAAGACACAAAATGAACAAATAGTCAACCGTTATGTAGATATAGTAAGGATGATTTAGATAGGATTATATTGTTCACTACACAGTCTAGTCATGCGACACCAAGAATTCGCGATACAAATTGAAATTCAAAAACGTTTCCTACAGAAAGATGAAAGTCATATGTTTTCGCATTGAAAGCAACTTCCGGTGACAATTTTTGTACCAGGCGGTTTCATACTTGAACGATACCGATTCACCATAGATAGACAAAAAAAAAATAAAAAATAAAAAAAATAAAAAAAAAGATTGTAGAAAATAATTTGATCTATTTAAGCCATGGTAGTTATGTACGGTGTACGATCAGGGTCAAATGTAAAATTTTAGTGCCTTGGCTACAGAGTACAGACTAAGCTATAAAAATGCAGCCTAAGCTATAAAAATGCAGCCTAAGCTTTAATTATTGCAGCCTTAGCCAATATAGTATATCCCAGGCAAAGTATTTTTAAAGCTACATGTATGCTACAAATTTTCGCTTTGTTGCGTACACTATTGTATGCATCGCTATTAGAGGTTCATAAATAAAATTACTGAGTATAAATTACATCGTAGGCTGTTTTTATTGAAACCTTTGCTACAGTTTTATAAATGTATGAAGAACAACAATTAAAGCTTTGTTTTACAATGTATTTGTGCATTGTAGAGACTTTGTCTCATGTATATTTACTCATCCCTTCATTGCGTATTACAGCATATGATTTAGTATAATACAAAGTCTTTGGAGGGTCAAAACTGTAATATAGCCAAAGCTTTCATTTTATATCGTATAGGCTATTTGAAGAAGCAGCTGTCATTTATGCGTGAACAGGCGTTTCAGTTGGAGTACCTTTAATGTGTTCTAAAAACGCCCAAGACACCACGTGTTGCATTTTGATAAAACAGTTCGATCCAATATCGTAGAACCCTTAGCAATCTTGTAACACAAAAGCTGCATATATCATCTCCTCAATGTTCGGAGTTTTGCACACATGTGAAAAGCTATATTAATCAAGAAACTACAAAAAATGAAACAAGTTTCTTGTAAAAAATGTAAATCTTGTGAAAAGGCTCAATCTTTTTATTAGAATATGTGGGTAATATTCTTATCATGAATATGAGACTTTTTAACTTGACCTTTAATGAAAGGATCTAATGGATATTGTCCCAGTTAACTTTAGAACTGTAGAACTGAATTGCACAATTTCAAATTATCAAAGTTTGTTGTATACTAGCTCTGTAGTAGACTGTAGATTTATGGTATTAGTAAAAAAAAAGAATTAGTGAACATAGATCAGTCTAAACTGTCTGTGATTGACGCTTGGATTCACATGCAGAAATGATATGAGAAAAAACTGCCTTGGGTCCAGTTTTTCTTTTGACCCTTATGGTACACTACAACACTGAAAGAACCTTTCCATAATGTGTTGGACTCTATTTAAAAGCAAAATAATAAATATATAGTATTAACACTCATTGTACACAATACTGTAGAAAAAAAATGACATTAGTTACAAAAATAGGACATACCAAAAAAAGTAAATGCATAAACTTATATGGAATTTGACCAAGTGATGTCAAGAATGTATAAATTTATTACAATGTAAGACTTGATCACAAAAATGAAATGTTTTAATAAGCAACCAAATATACATTTTATCAAAAGAATGTCACAATGTGTACATTGAATATGTAGTGTGTCTAATTAAAATTACCTATTCCAAAAAATGGTGATAAAATTTGATTGCCTGTGCAAAGGAAACAAATTTCGGCTTGATCAAGTGGAGGAACGGCGGTAAGTATAACTGTAATATAAAAAGTCAAACATATCACTGATCTAATTCTGTTTATAAGACTTCTTCTGATTGGCAATACCACCTTAATATACAGAAATAACTTAATTCTATCTGTAAGACATATTTTTATTGGTGATTTCCCCTTCACATACAGTAATCATTTAATTCTGTTTATAATACATCTCCTGATTCCGAATTCCCCCTAAACATAAGGTAATAATTAATTCTGTTTTTGATTAATAAAACCAAGATAACAGGAAACACCTACATGTACAATGGCCGAAAATTACAATCACATGCCACAATCTACCAGGGAACTGCACAAGAACAAAAATATAGACACATAAGACAAACGCAGACAACAATATGAACTCAGGATAGTCTGACTTGGTACCGGCACAAGCAAGAGCTAGCGGTAGTGTTAAATCGGTTAATGGGTACCCAAACTCCCCTTTCTCTATTCCGTTTCTACAAAGTATAATAAACATACAAATAAAGCCCAAAACAGGTTGACTACTAAATCCATGACCACAATCTTGAAAATGAAAGAAAAAGACAAAACGTAATTTAGAAAGATGGGTCATGGAATTCTTGTCACTTAACTTCCGGGTAGCTAAAGGAACCTAGTCTGCTGGTAAAACACTGTCACACTACGGAAGAAAAATAAAAATACTTAACTTTCCGAAGAATTTGGTAAATAATCATCATGGATTTTAACAGACATCGGCAATATCAGTGAGAGGCCAGTATACCTGTAAAATCTTCTGGTCATTGGATCGCAAAGCAAATTTAACATAATCATTAAAATATCCTGTCAATATCTAATACTACGTAAAGAATGTAAGCTACGTACCAGTTTTTCTATTTTTAATCGTTTTTTATGCCCCGCCGTTAGGCGACGGTAGCATTAAGTTTTACCCTTGTCCGTACGTCCGTCCGTCCGTCCGTACGTACTTATGTACGTCCGAAATTTTCGTCAAGGATTTTTCAGCTTGTATATGCAGGAATGATTTGATATTTGGTCTGAAGCTTTGGTATGATTAGTTGTACAGTGTCTCCCCTCTTCAAGTCTGTCACTCATGTACCTCCTGTTTGCCGAGATATCTTTATGGCGGGGACATCCGTGTCCCATGGACACATTTTCTTTTATTTTTTCACATTTTTAACAACTTTTCCGTAAAAACGAGGATGACAAATAACAAGCTGTTTTCGAGTCACACCATATCAAGATATAAAATGTTCATGTCCTTAAATGTGATTAACAATTTATGAAATCTGTAAACTTGTAAAAGTTTGGATGTGATAGTAAGGTTATGTTCATTAAAGTCGTGAAGATTAGGTCATCTTCAGATTATTAATTCCCCCTTCGAATAAAGTCATAATTTTATTTTGTTTATAAGACATCTTCTGATTGGTAATTCCCCTTCTTATAAAGTACTAATTTAAGTTTGTAAAGCATCATCTGAATTGTTAGAATTTCTAATTGGTTATGCCCATTTCACATAGAGTATTTCATTTTGTTTGTAAAACATCTTGTGATTGGTAATACCCCTTCATATAAAGTTATAGTTTTATACATTGCTCGACAATTATAGTTTTATACGTTGCTCGACAATTAGCAAAGAATTCCGCTTAAACCGGTGCTAGGGGCCGTCTTGAACTTACTATGAGGTACATGTATGAGCAAAAGCTCATTGTTGAAGGCCTCATGGTGACTTCAAGATGAAGAACAACAATAAAAGCGTTGTTCCTTTGCTTGTTTTTACCATGTTTTTGTAGGGCTTTGTCTCATGTGCATTTACTCCTTATCCCTTTATTCACCATTTACGACTGGAGTTTGTCTCTCCTGCAGTGTGGAGTCCGTAAAAAGATTCCCCGTGCGAGAGATGTATGCTCTCTATATTTTTCAGTTATGGTGTACTTGTACGCGAGAGAATTTCTCATATGGATATACTATTGATACTTTCAAATTTTGGCATTTATTTTATTAATTTCGAAATGTAATCCAGACCACCTGTTTTAAGTGCCCACATCTCACTATTTTATAACGCCAAGTTTTCTTACATTCGACTTGATGAGTGCCCTGTGTTTGTCTATATGTTGTAGTTGTCCACTAGCTTAAGACACTAGTGCTTTTGTCGGGCAAAGGATGACAGTGATTGTAAGAGCACTTTGCCAGTTTAATTGATGTTTGTTGACAATCCCGCACCCATGACCAAGAAAGACATGGATGTAGCGTTGCTCGACAATTAGCAAAGAATTCCGCTTAAACCGGTGCTAGGGGCCGTCTTGAACTTACTATGAAGTATGAGCAAAGCCCATTGTTGAAGGCCTCATGGTGACTTCAAGATGAAGAACAACAATAAAAGCGTTGTTCCTTTGCTTGTTTTTTACCATGTTTTTGTAGAGACTTTGTCTCATGTGCATTTACTCCATATCCTCTTAATCACCATTTACGACTGGAGTTTGTCTCTCCTGCAGTGTGGAGTCCGTAAAAACATTCCCCGTGCGAGAGATGTATGCTCTCTATATTTTTCAGTTATGGTGTACTTGTGCGTGAGAGAATTTCTCATATGGATATACTATTGATACTTTCAAATTTTGGTATTTATTGTATTAATTTCGAAATGTAATCAAGACCACCTGTTTTAAGTGCCCACATCTCACTATTTTATAACGCCAAGTTTTCTTACATTCGACTTGATGAGTGCCCTGTGTTTGTCTATATGTTGTAGTTGTCCACTAGCTTAAGACACTAGTGCTTTTGTCGGGCAAAGGATGACAGTGATTGTAAGAGCACTTTGCCAGTTTAATTGATGTTTGTTGACAATCCCGCACCCATGACCAAGAAAGACATTGATGTAGCGTTGCTCGACAATTAGCAAAGAATTCCGCTTAAACCGGTGCTAGGGGGCCGTCTTGAACTTACTATGAGGTATGAGCAAAGCTCATTGTTGAAGGCCTCATGGTGACTTCAAGATGAAGAACAACAATAAAAGCGTTGTTCCTTTGCTTGTTTTTACCATGTTTTTGTAGAGACTTTGTCTCATGTGCATTTACTCCATATCCTTTTATTCACCATTATATTTTGTTTGTAAGACATTTTTGGATTGGTAATAACCCTTCACATAGAGTTATAGTTTTATTCTATCTGATTGGTAATACCCCTTCACTTAGAGTTATAGTTGTATTCTGTTTGTAAGACATGTTCTGATTGGTAAGACCCCTACACATAAAGTTATAGTTGTATTCTGTTTGTAAGACATGTTCTGATTGGTAAGACCCCTTCACATAAAGTTATAGTTGTATTCTGTTTGTAAGACATTTTCTGATTAGTAATAACCCTTCACATAGAGTTATAGTTTTATTCTATCTGATTGGTAATACCCCTTCACAAAGAGTTATAGTTGTATTCTGTTTGTAAGACATGTCCTGATTGGTAAGACACCTTACATAGAGTTATAGTTGTATTCTGTTTGTAAGACATGTCCTGATTGGTAAGACCCCTTACATAGAGCTATAGTTGTATTCTGTTTGTAAGACATTTTCTGATTGGTAATACCCCTTCACATAGAGCTATAGTTGTATTCTGTTTGTAAGACATTTTCTGATTGGTAATAACCCTTCACATAGAGTTATAGTTTTATTCTATCTGATTGGTAATACCCCTTACATAGAGTTATAGTTGTATTCTGTTTGTAAGACATGTTCTGATTGGTAATACCCCTTTCATAGAGCTATAGTTGTATTCTGTTATAAGACATGTTCTGATTGGTAAGACCCCTTACATAGAGTTATAGTTTTATTATGTTTGTAAGACATGTTCTGATTGGTAAGACCCTTTCACATAAAGTCTTAGTTGTATTCTGTTTGTAAGACATTTTCTGATTGGTAATTATCCTTCACATAGAGTTATAGTTTTATTCTATCTGATTGGTAATACCCCTTCACATAGAGTTATAGTTGTATTCTGTTTGTAAGACATGTTCTGATTGGTAAGACCCCTTCACATAGAGTTATAGTTGTATTCTGTTTGTAAGACATGTTCTGATTGGTAAGACCCCTTACATAGAGTTATAGTTTTATTTTGTTTGTAAGACATGTTCTGATTGGTAAGACCCTTTCACATAAAGTTTTAGTTGTATTCTGTTTGTAAGACATTTTCTGATTGGTAATAATCCTTCACATAGAGTTATATTTTTATTCTATTTGATTGGTAATACCCCTTACATAGAGTTATAGTAAGTTGTATTCTGTTGTAAGGCATGTTCTGATTGGTAAGACCCCTTACATAGAGTTATAGTTTTATTATGTTTGTAAGACACGTTCTGATTGGTAAGACCCCTTACATAGAGTTATAGTTTTATTATGTTTGTAAGACATGTTCTGATTGGTAAGAACCCTTACATAGAGTTATAGTTTTATTATGTTTGTAAGACATGTTCTGATTGGGAAGACCCCTTACATAGAGTTATAGTTTTATTATGTTTGTAAGACATTTTTTGATTGGTAATACCCCTTTGACATACAGTAATAATTTAATTCTGTTTGTAACACAACTTTTGGTTGGAAATACCCCTTTCATATACAGTGATAATTTAACTCTGTGTGCAAGGCATTTTCTGGTTTGTATTAACCCCTTCCACATAACACATAAACGGATTTTTCTTACGAATTATGTGCAATTATTTCCCAAGCGTTCGAATCCACACGAGCAATTTATGAATATATGTGATTACATAACGCAGATAAATAAGCGTTTTTGACTTGTTTTAAAGATTTGATTAAAATATAGAGGGCACCAAAACCAACGTCAAGGCAACATCTAACTGAAAAAGGAAGATAGTTAGATTATAGCCTATTCTCTTCCCATACTTTGAACAGACAATGCTTAGCATTCCAGATCAACTGACGAAAAACAAATCGTTCAGTATCAGTTATAGCTAATTATATAACAAGGCTTAAAGCGAATCGTAACAATATATATCGTAGTTACAATAATCCTTAAAAAGACTCGTTCGCTTCTAAAGTTGCTCGTATTTAATTAATCGAGAACTTTTCCATGGTAGTAAATATGTTGTGAATGTCTTCTGTGAGTCTTTTTTGTTTTTCAGCGGATGAGAGCGGTTGCAAAGAATATTTTGCCAGTAAGTTTTATGTTTGTTGGTGATCCCGCATCCATGGGTAAAAAGGACATTGATGTAGCGGTGTTCGAGAATACGGGACTTTCGAGATGGAACTCTCGTGTAATTGAAGGTTGAAAAGATCACCTCAAATACCAGTGAGACAGAGTGACTGGATTCTTGACTTATTGAAATAAATATATACCACATAAAACACAAAATATTTATGAAATTGAAATGTATATTTTTAATTGTTCCTACATGATCATTCTTTAACTGAATTTTAATTGACGAAAAACAATTAACCTGAAGCGCTACAACAGATTCTATATAAACCATTCTTAGCATTTATTTGTGATTCCCTCGCACTGTGTTGATGTATGGATTTTTTTACGTATAGTATCAGAAATCTTTTCTGGTTTGAACACGACTCAGAAGTTCCGTATTAGGAATGAATTCCACCTGTTGCGATGTGTGTTAGTTTTATGAATTTTGAGAAATTCAGGGAATTTTGTAAGGATTCGAAAAGTTAGTGAAAACCGAACCGTCAGTCTAAAACAAGAATAATCCAAAGACAATGGCAACATAGGAAAGACAGACACAGAGACATCACAAAAGTACGATACAGAAAAGTAAAATGAAGATACACATACAGATGAATCAACACGGACCCAATTTAAAACCATGGGTGAGATCAGGTGCTCCGATAGAGTAAGTAGCTCTTGCTTCCTCTCCTATAAGACACTCGCATGTCAAATCCAATATTAAAGTCATGTCAAGAAGAGGAAACAAGAAACTTGAGATGTTAAAGGGAAAGCACAAGTTTATGTACGCAAATGGGGCTTCCAGGTGAAACAAAAATAGCAAAAAAATCAGTGTATTTTCATATAATGTAATATTGCATTTGTCCGAACAGTACCCGTGTGTATTGTCTTCATGTTTTATGTACTCCATTGTAAGGGTACTCGTCTTGATAAGTTGGACTTTTTTCTAGTTTGATTTTATACTGTGAGTCTTTTGTGTATTTTTTAGCCATTCACCACACATAGGGGGAGGGTTTGCATCCAAGAAAACGAGTTTAACCCCACCGCAATTTTTGCGCCTGTCCAAAGTCAGGAATATGTTGGTCATTGGCTTGTCCTTGTCTTCTTATGAAATTTAAGTTTCTTGATATTCGGGTTATTGGATGTTGTTTGTTTCCATTGATTTATTCACCTTTTTACCTTTTTGGGGCCATTTAGGGATTGCTATATGGTGTGAGGTTCCTCCCTGTGCTGAAGCCCCTACTGTGACCCCCTTGATGCTTTGTTGCGGTTCGTTTTAACCTGGATATGAGGTGTTGTCTCCTTGACATTTATCCCATTTCCTTTCTTTTTCATATACACGATATATTACAGAGGAAACTTCTGGAAAACAAAATGCATTTAAAGCATTCTATCAGCATTAAAGAATTACTTCTTTTTAGGAACACAATACTTCAATTCTTTGACCATAAACTATATATTGACTCTTTGTACATTTGCATGCAATTTGAAGGGTAAGAAAATTCGTTAATTGTTCAATACATCAATTGAGCCATTCTTTAAATGTAAATACTTACACGCGTTATGAAATATAAGGGTGTCTTCATTTTCCAGGGTTTGACCAAAATTAGCACAGCCAATTGTATTGGAATTAGGCCTGAAAATAGAAAAATGTTTTTTCCTAAATTATTCGATGGACGAGTAATATTTAAATCCTATTGCTATAAAAAAAATGGACAACTATAGACACGGCTGGAAACTCGATGTTCTCAACCGAAAAACCGGCGTCCGGAAAACTGTGATTTACATTGGGCTATGGTCAGATTTTTTATCCTGGATTTTTTTTTGTGTGTAACTTCTATCCTGGCTTTTTATTTTTGTTCCAAGCCTGTCCTGAATTAACCTGCATAGTCATCCTGGATTTTTTTTTGCTATAGGTAACCGTCCTGCCATTTTTTTTTAAAATTTGACCATACTCCCCCCCCATAAAAATCAAATGGTTTCTCCCTAATGTAGTAATTATTAATTCGATAAATTCTTACTTTTCTTTCTTACTTTGTAAAATGTGTCGTTGAAAACTCATTTAATGTGTAGATAAACTATGATACCATATTGTTTTCGTTGATTAGTGCATTAGAACGCACACACGCGTCGGTAAACTTTTGTTTTGAAATCAACAAGAACTACAAACTACATATCAACATTTCTAGATTTAAATAGTTCCACATGATTGAATACACAAGATGGCGCTGTGGTTTGTAACCTGGACAGTACACTGCAGTACAGTAGAATCAATTACCATCTCAGTGAACAAAAAGATTTGTTTTCTAGAGGAAGAAATAAATGAAAATCATGACCATGTGGGAAAAGGGGGATGGTATTCAATTTATAAAAGTATTCACTTAAAAAAACGGACATTTTGAAACAATTGACAAAGACAGTACAGCAGGAAATCTAGTGGTATGAAATTATCTCCCTTCTAGAAAAACTCTTCTGTGATTATAACAATTTCTGATCAAAATAAGAGTATGGCGACGAAAGTAAACAGCTGACAAAATGCTAAGATTAAAAAAAGAAACAGACGAATACAATATTTAGTTCAATCGTCATTCAATTACCAGACCTTTGCTCTAAAGGGAAAAATAATTAAACTTGTCCACAAGAAGGATTGATAAGAGAATTTCTTAAATAATCAACTGTCGTGAAAAAATATTCAATTGACAGACTGGTCAAAATCAATTGCTATCGGGTGTTAAAATGCATGTACCCTGACAAAATTGTATCTACAGATACAAGGCTGTCATTGGGTTACGCCGATAAAAATGATCGTGAGGGATTTGTAACGGCGGTTAAGTCTTGAGACCGGATCGTGAGGGATTTGGTGACACCCCCTGGGGGGTACTCCAAATTTTTTCCCGTACCTAGGCTGGTACTATTTTTTTGGGTGTAAATTTCCGAATTTTGCTATTTTTTTTGGGTTCAAAAAATTCCAAGCTATTTTTTGGGGTTAGAAATATTATTAACTATTTTTTGGGGTATTAATAATTGTAAGATATTTTTTAGGGGTAGGCAAATATGTCATATTTTTGGGTGTTTTGTTTGCATAGAAAATGAAGAAATATACCATGGATAAACACATGGGGTTACTAAAATAATAAAGTCAACTGATTTGTCAGCACGACACTGATTACAATAATCTAGTAATTCATTTTATAAGATGTTAAACTGAGGAAACTTTTAAATTTTGTCAACTTAATTTCAATTTTCTTTTTTTATGTTAAAATACACCATGTATATATAAATGTTATTTTTCTAACATATTTTTTTGGGTTCACTTATTAAAACAACTATTTTTTGGGGGTGATTTGAAAAAGAACTATTTTTGGGAGGTAGTTTGAAAAAAGTACTATTTTTGGGGTTAAAATTTTTTTCCGGGGACCAGCCTAGGTACAGATGATAATTGAGAGTAACCCCCTGGGGTGACACCATCGTGAGGGATTAAATTGACAATTATTTTGAAAAAACTTGATATTTTGAAAAAGGAGAGAACTTACTGGGAAAAATAAATGTGTCTGTCAAAATGATTATTATCAGACTATCGCTTAGGACCAAAACATATATAAAAGGTACAACATGCTGCTCAGAATTACAAAAGGCGATGTTGAACCCTACTGACTTTTTGAAGATTCGAAGCACATTTTTTGCTCTTTTTGGAAAAATGTCTTTGCCCAGTGTTCAAATTTCTGCTACAACCTATATTCTTTATATAATGCTTACTAATGATGGGTTTGCTTTTTGTACTAGGTAAACGATAAATACAAAAAAATATGATTTTGTGCACTTTTATCCAAAAATGATCGTGAGGGATGAGGTGACGAAATTTATGATCGTGAAGGATTAAGCTTAACCATTATTGTAAGAAAAGAAATGTGTTTTTTTTCTCCTATTCATTTTTTTATATGTGCATGTCTATTTTTCTTTACTGTGTCTTGCTCATGTTATGACTTTGTTTCTTTGTTTTTCCAATGTTGCCATTGTCCCTGGATTGTTCCTTCAAGACTGGCAGTTCGGTTCTCACTTACGATATTCAGCAATATTACGATGATATCAAAAAGCACATTAAACAATGGCAAGATGCTAATTTAAGTATTTTCAAAAGTGCAGTAGTGTTTATTATTGCATTATTCTTGTTACCGCGGGAAGCACATGAATATGAATCAAATTGTCGGATTCCTTAATTCATCTCGTTTTCGTCCAGGGTCTCAAAAAGATTTAAACTTAATGTTTAGAATTAATTCAAATGAAATTCGATTGACCTAGATCACTGGAAAAACTCTTAAAGGGACCCGCATAACACATTTTTAACGGAGAAAAAATGCTTATCAGCATTTCGTTGAAATGTGTTTTATGAGCATGATTCATGTATGTTCTATATACATTTCTGTTATGGTGTAATTGTGCTTGAGAGAATTTCTCATATGGGTGCACTAGCATATCTTAAATTTTTACATTTTTATTATCTTTGTAATATCAAATTATTATTCTGACCACCTGTTTGTTGTACCCACATCTCATGATTTTATTATGCCAAGTTTTCATACTTTTGACTTGATGAGTGCCCTGTGTTTGTTTAAGTGTTGTGAAATGTCTTCTGTTATTCTTTTGTCGGGCAACGGATGGCAGCGATTGTACACTTTGCCAGTTGATTTTATGTTTGTTGACAACACCGCATTCTTGAATGATCATGAAGCATGGTTGTAGCGTTGCTCGACAATTAGCAATGAATTACAATAAATAAATAAATTAAATAAATAAATAAATTAACAGTAACTTCGGTATTATGATATTTACACTCAAGCGGTGCCAGGGGCCGTATTGAACGTACTATGAGGTATGAGCAAGGCTTAATGTTGAAGGACTTATGGTTATTTCACGATGAAGAACAACAATAAAAACTTTGTTCCATTGCTTTATATTAACACGTATTTATAGAGGTTTGCCTCATATGCATTTACTCCATATCCCTTCTTTTCTTATTTTAGGTCTCAATCCTGTTTTTTTAAGTAAGGCAAACTACTATATAAACATTCTTTGGATAGAAAACAACACATAAAATCAACATTTAAATCTAAATATCTTATTATTATGAGGCTTAAACACTGAAAGAAATGTGAGCATGAGTCTTTGAAGTAATTTAGTGTAAAATGAAATAACATTTGATTTTAAAATAGGAAGGAGACACTAGTTTCTAGAAATTGCCATGAAAATAATAAACAAACACGTGTGCACAAAAATAACCCTGTGTCATCCCCATTTTTAGTCAAACTTTAAGGGTATGGTAGGTAATTCTCGATCAACTACATTTCTGCATATGAGGAGACCTTGTGGAAAAATGTAAGGAGAAATCATGCACATCAATAGGTGGCATAATTTTAAAAAATGGCCATGTACATAATTACAATTCACTACCGACTTTGATTTCTATCGGACGTGACATGTTCAACACGGCGTGTGTTTTATAACAAACAGGAGATGATTACTCTACCGGGGCACCTGGCTTCGGTATCACGAACTGTCTTATTCTTAATGTTCAAGTTTCAATTTTTTGTAAAATAGAATTAGTTCTTGATTTTGGGATCATTCTTAATCTTAGAACGGCTAGCAGTCTAAATTTCATGACCCCGCGGCCTGGTCTCAACCTTTAGTTTTTGTTTGGGTTCACGTGTTGTATGTGTATTTATGTCTTCTCATTTCTCTTTATGTTTTAAAAATTGTTTTTTTTCTTTGTTTTGTTTTTTAAAGATTTTAAAACATTTTAATAACAACATGGTGTTGACAAATCCCCTTGGTGGTACAACGATTCCACCAAGGTTCTTCCCTATGTGTTAGTCACTAAACTAAACCAGGGGATATGGTAAGTGAATCAGTTATTTTTAGTTATAACTATACAACATTTTTTTTCATTATTTAACAATTTACACACATTATTACGGATTTAAATTATTACATGTTCCCAAAATATTTAAGAGAAAAATGTAGAACTTTGACTAGTGTGATTTTTTCTGCCGTGCAAGGACTCCCAGACAGCAGCACGTTTGGCACTAGCTGTCTGGGTTTTCTTGCACCATAGGAACAACAAACTCATATTTCATCTAAATCTTTACTATTTTTTGTTCCTTTCTTTTAACAAGCATATGCCCCTTCCAGGCCCACGTAATGCAAATTGAAATTGTTTTAAAAATTGTTGTCTCTGTAGTGCTTTTGGACTAATCTCTTGGATTGACGGTTTGGTTGCCTTCTTGTTGCTTTGATGGATTTAAAAAAAAATAGCTGATTTTAAGTAAGTAACCTTTTTAATTACCAACCAAACATCAATTTTCCTCTTTTTCTGTTTAAACAATTTGCATCATTTGAAAGACCAAATTTATGTGATATTAAAAACCCAGAGTACTAATGCAAAAACCCAGCTTTGGAAAAATATTCGGTGTCTTTCGATAGGGGAATTTTCAAAGTATCTACTAGTTATCGGGCCAGTTCTGGATTTTGAAATTCCCTAGTTATGGGTACTATCAACAGGTCATCAGGGTGAGACATTGGTTTAGGTATACAAATCGAAATCTAAAGAACCGTCTTAGGAACGAGCTATTCAAAGGGAGCTTTGACATTTTCCAATAATTTTAATTATGGTAAATTTCTGATCTTATAGTCGAGACAACGCAAAGTAATGTCTACTGGGAGTCCGAAATTCTCGGGTGAAAGTACGTAACCATCCATCATGATAAATGCTTCGCCATTGTGATCATAGGTATCTATTAATGGCCCTGGATGGCCATTTCGAATTAATTCCTCGTCCGCAGAGCAGTGTCACAGGATAGACATATATATGATAGACATATATATATTCCATGTTCAAATTTCGGTTAATTAATATACTTAACTC